>CACSLK010027752.1:9120095-9229633 GCA_902706635.1 Striga hermonthica | reverse complement strand
ATATGTTATAGTTTTTTAATATTTACCGGTCCGGTCCGATTAAACCGAATGTTTACTGCAGGTAATCTGTTAACCGGACCGGTTATTCCGAATTTCTAAAAAAATTAACCACCGAATTTTTTAAGACTTTTTTAACCGACCATTTAATCGATTCGCGGTCCGGATTGACAGTTTTTTCGGTTAAAACCAGACCGTAAACACCCCTAAAACCAAGTCCCAACTACACAAACCACAAAAAATACAAACAAGCCACAAAGGACAAGAAAATCAAATTTAACAATAATACTACACATAGACATTAAATAATAATTAATAGTTGGCATATATCCCTCTCCATAAGCTCATAGCTTCCGAAATTTTAGGTATACATTCAGTACATCAGATCAAGCTTAAAGGACTGGTATCCTAACAAACTTATAGCTTATCAGAAAACAATAGGAAGGAAAATGAAAATCACGACTTCGGAAATTGTACATCATCCAACTCCAGTGAAGAAGGAAAATGAAACTATAATCAGCCAAACGAGATACACTAGATTTGTTGTGATAACAACGTTATCCTTGTATGGAAATTTACAATAAAAGGGATCCCTATGAAAAGATTTACATGATCAATCATAAGAAATAAACACCAGCCGAACCCATTGGACAAAGAATCAAAATTTAGTAAAGAGATTTTGAAGAGACTTAAAAGCTTTTCGATTTGGATTTTCTTCTTGTTTTTTTTCCCCCAAAGTCTTTGGATTTTGATAAAGAGATTTTGAAGAGACTTAGAAGATTTTCGATTTAAGTTACGGATTTTCAATTGAGACTTGGAATTTCATTCTTAAAGAGATTTTGAAGAGACTTGAAAGAATTTCGATTTTGAGTTATGGATTTTCAATTGAGATTTATAATTTCAATTGAGTTAGGGATTTCAATTTAGATATAGTGATTAGAATGTAAAAAAGAGCTAAGGACATTATGGAATCGAATTAAGAGTTAGGGACGCTATCCAATCGAACCAAGTCGTGGCTAAGGTTTCCGAGCTTGTGTCCGACTATATTTTCTAACATTTTCGATTAATATTCGAACATAAATTTTCGTTCGTGTTTGTTCATTTCTTGGTTCGACAAGTTCGTGTTTGTTCGTTTATGTAGTCAAACTTGTTCGCGAAATGTTCATCGGTTTTGCTATGGAGCAATCAGATGACTCGACTTATGGAGCCATCCATTTTTTATTCACAAATGATGTATTGACACGTGTCCTTCAATAAATGCACATTGGACGTGTTTCAGTTCATAAAGTTATGGATGACTCAATAAGGGAGTCATCTTGTTCGAATTGTTCGACATGTTCGTGTTCGTATATGTTGATTTTTTTTTTAATATCATATAAGTTATTTTATTTAATATTTTAACATGTATCCATATGTATATATTATATTATATATATAGCTATATAAATTAAATTTTTATATAATTATATATATATAATATAAAATTATATAACATCCCTTTATTTGCGAATGCTCGTTCAGTTCGCGAACGTGTTCATGTCCGTTCGATAACTAAACAAATATAATTTCATGTTCAAGTTCAGATCATTTACTAAACAACGAGTTGTTATCAAACATGAACGAACTTTGTTCCCGAACACTTCGGTTTGATAACATCCCTACGAAGCTCATTGGAGAGAATTTGAAGTGTTGTGAAGGTGAACCTTCGAATTTAGATAAAATTTTAATATAAATTAATATATATATATATATATATATATAAATATATATATATATTTTATCGTCTCGGTTCGTTTAAAAATGAACCCTCATTCTGCGATACCGAAACCAAATCGATGAACTTCAGTTACTGATGATCGGTTAGCGTTACAAAGTAGTCGGTGCAGCTTGATTTATTTTTTTGCAGGTTCAGTTCGTGTAACGCCCAGATTTTTATTTACTATTTATGAAGCTCGACTATATTTCCATAAATATTAAGTTTCTAAATTTGATGCATTTATTATATTTATTTGCATTAAATTAAATAATTAGCATTAACGTCTAAGCCATGAAAAATTCATTCGATTTTAATTATTAAAGTCGGATTTATCTAGCCCAAGTATCAGTTATATTTTTGTAACCGAGCCTTGGATTAATCAAAATTTTATTTAAGCGAACCGAAGCCGAATAATTTGACTATTCAAGCCCAATTATTTTTCGAGCGAATCCAAATAATTTTAGTCGAAATTTTTTAATTCGAGTAGTCGAATTAATTTCGAAGCCCAAGCGATATTTTTAAATAATCAAGCCGAGTAATCAGGGTCCAATATATAATTACTCAATTCTAGTCGAAGCTATTTTACAAGCCCAAGACGAGTAATATTTTGAGCCCGGTTTTAAAAGCTCAATAGCACTACCAAACCCTAACTCTCACATGGGTATAAAAATACCACACCATCATCTTCCACCTACCATACCTTATCCAACCACCACCACCAAAACTTCATCTCTTCCACCAAAATCAACCTGCAGACCGTCCACCTGCATTTCTGGCCAAGTACCACCAGAACTTCGGACGCCACCATCTCAGCTCGTCATCACACCCTCGCTGCTCGGACCCGCGACCAGCTTCTGGCGTCAAGCTTCCCGCTGCCATCATCTCCTTTTCACAGACCCGACCTGTCAAGCTCGAACCCTCCACCTCGAGCAGCTCCAGCGGACCCGCATCTTCTTTTCTCCGGTGAAGTCGCAGCTCCCTTCTCCGACGACAGCAAGCTCGTTCTCGTCACCTGCAAGCGCCACCCAAGCCGAGCTTGTTTCCCGTCGTGACCACCTTCTCCAACTCTCGCGTCCGTACGACCCAGCTTCAGCTCCTACTCGCAACTTAAGTTCCGGCGAGCTCCCGACCAGCCACCGCGAGCTCGAACCGCCGCTGCACCCGCTCAGGCCGCCACTTTCGTTTTTCTGGCGAAGCCAGCTCCTCCTCGCCGGAAAAGCCCGCAGCTCCACCGCCAACACCATTTTTAGCTCGCCAGCAAGCTTGAGATCGTGCTTTTCCCGACGAGCTGCAGTCCACGCACGCAAACCTGGTCGTTCAGCAACCTTGAAGCTCCAAGATCCGACCCAAGCCCTTAGATCTGACCCGTTTTGGTTTCCTTGACCCGGTTCTAGCCCGATCTACTCTTGTTTTATCTCGATCCGTTCGTTTTCGAGCATTTAAAGGATAATCGATAAAACTAAATTTATTTGGCTTAGACCTAATGGTATAATCGAGATAAGAGAAAAGAATGTGTTGATTTGAGTGATTTCGAAAAAAATGGGATTTCGGGCTTAAAGCTATTTTCGGGACCTCGTTAAATAATTTCGATAAAATGTAAAAATAAATACCATTAATTTTGTTGCGATGTCTTGAGGCGTAGGTTCAAATTTTATAATTTTCGGACATGGTTTGGTAGGTAAACAAGTCGGTCAAATGCGTTGACCGGTCGTAGCAATTGTGAATTGACTAGATTCGGAGTTGCCGTTTGACTTATTATGTTGACCGTTGACTATTAACATATTGAGGATGCTACGATTCGAATTTCATAAATTTAGGATACCGTTTGACTTAGTTATAAGATCAGGACTTTAGCCGAGGAATGCGGTATTTTAGAAAATTAGTCGGATATGATTTTTAGCTGCAGTTGTTGATTTTAAAATAATATAAATTGCATCATACATATATATTAATTATCGGCCTTAAATGAGTTAGGATTTTTGAGAATCGAAACCCTAGTTTTATCCGATTCCGATAACCGGGTATTTTTCCGGATCTGATTATAAATATCTGAACCCTAGTACTGTCTGGATAATCTTTAGCCGTCGTATCGTTAATTTGTAATGTGTATCATCGTCCCACACACGTGCTCGACTCTCGTCCGACCGTTGGAGCCGAACCGCCGAGTGCGTGCCCGTGCACCGAGTACGAGTCAAACCCCCGAGTGCGTGCCCGTGCACCGAGTCCATCCGACCTACCGTCTACGCGCAGTTCCATTAGCCGTGCTCCAAGCACGCCCATGCGTCAGTGACCGTGGCACCGTTTCAAACTCGTGCATCCGCTAAGCCGTGTCAGTCGAGTTCGTGCCGGCCCGAGTTGCCACGCCGAACTCAGACCACGTTCAAACCGAGCTGCACATAGTCAAGCGAATGACGACCAGCTCCGAGTGAGCTGTAGGGCCAGTCCGGACGGTTCGAGATATATTTTAGATGTAATTTTAGATAAATTTCAGATTCAGTCAGATTAAGATTTCAGATATATTTAAGATTTTAGATATAGTTAAGGTTCCAGATAGATTTAAGATCCAGATATAGTTTAGATTTCAGTCAGACTAGATTAAGTCAGACTTTAGTTCCAGACATAGAAATATTTCAGAGAACTCTAGAATGCCTCAAAGACAATAATATTTTCAAAATCAGCTCGTAAATCCCTAAAATGATTCTTTTAAGCAGAGTGAGCGAACCTAGACAAATAAGATATTAAATATTCGAGTTTTATTCTAAGCCCAGTACTTAGAATATTTCGCTCATAATTTTGTAGCTTGAGGAGAGTCGAGCCTCCGCCTGCTACACAGTATATTTCAGATATTTCAGCATCTGCATTTGCCGTTTTCCAGGTGGGGACCATGTACTGTGTATTTCATCGCTTTTAATAATTTACCATGTCTGAGGTATATATGTGATTAAATTGAAGGACCGAGACGGTTGAGTGATCCCGTCTTGGTCAAGATGTCAGATGTCAGTTATGACTTAGATAAAGCGTCCAGATGAGTGGGCGATGCCCAGCCTGGATTTCTGTGGGAGGCGACCCCCAGAGTGTGGACATGAGTACCGGTTTGCTGTTAGTCCCATAGCCAGACCAGTTTATTCATATATATGTTGATTTCATAGTTTTTTATTAATTGTGCTGAGTATTCAGTGCTGGTTCCGGCAGAGAACGGATGATTCCTTTGTGTTCACGCCTCCCCACTATCTTATTTTTCAGGTGATGGAGTCCCGTGTGACGCGTGAGTAGATATGTGGTGTTGGTCCAGCTTCAGGACATTTTGTTAAAACATGTCATATAGTATTTGAAAATGTTTGAATTATTCTATGTTTGTTTGTATGCTTGTTTGTTTTTCCGAACTTGTACTTGCTTCCACATGATAGACTCGTGTTTCAGATGTCAGATTTCAGACTAGTATTTCAGATGTCAGATTATGTCAGATTTTCAGAATATGCATGTTTTATCCGGTATTATTCATGGCCTTAATTCTAGAATGAATTTACTTGGTAGCATGCATGATAGATTAAAGAGATAAAGATATATAGATTAATGTTTAGTAGCATCCCGCGTTTTAAAGTTGTTGTTATACGATTTGTAACAACGATGTAATAAGTGATTAAGTTGATAATTACGAACGGTTTGGACGTAAAGCATGTAAAAAATAACTCAACAATGGCCCCGGTCCGAGGTGAACCGAGGTGAAGAGCCGTTATGGGCTTTTACGTGTTGCATATTAATTAGTTCGGGGATCCCCCGTACAAGTGTTGTAGGCAGTCTTTTTATAGCAACTTTTTACGTACATCTCAGGATTTGCGCATTAGCTTTTTCATAAAGCTACTTTTTGATGGGCGGCAGGATCAGTGGGCCCCATTTGAATGATGAAAAATCTCGTAATTCGTGGCGGGGGTGCGTAGGTGCCTTGTCACCTGCTTTAAGAAGTGAGACCTCGGTTTGTTCTTAGGAGGTAGGACCTCGGTTCGCGCCTACTTCGGTTTGGCAAGACTTCGGTCTTCGGTGATCCAGATCGGTTCACTGTCCGAATTAGCACAGCTCCAGATAATGTCGGTTCGATGGTTAATTTCACTTAATATGATGCTTGGAACTTCTTAATGGTGTTTTGCCGAGTCGGATGATAACAGAGAGGCCCCCAATATCGGTGGGCATACGGAGTGATGTGCATCGATATTGTCATGCCAAACATCTAGAGGCTCCGAATCGGTAAAAAGTTAGCGGCTGTGTGTTCGTTATCTTCGGTCTCCTGACGTAACCGAGGTAACCGAAGTGAGTTGCTTGTTCCGAAATGCAGACTAATTTCCGAGGTGAAAACACTTGGTAAAATTCGAGCCATTTGCGGGCGGTCGCGACAGGAGGAATGTGAACAAACGTAACGGTCGACAAATTAATGACAGAATGAACGGTCGCGCCGTAGTGGTCTTGAATGAGGTAACGGTCGGTTTTAATAGGTCGCCACGTGTAACAGTAGGCTTCTATCAGATGAAATGGTGGCGCCGATTGGGGTTTAGGAGTCGCGTCGGTTATACGCGCCCCTAATTAAGATCTCCAACGGTCACAAATGGAGAATTATAAATAGGGTTTCACAATATTGGATCGAGCTTTCTTCACTTTTGCTTCAATTCTTAAGCTTTTGCATACAGTAACAGTGTTGTTGAAATTCTTTTGAGTTCGAGAGTTGTTTTCTGCGCATCGTGTGTTTGTGAATTTTGTGGTAAGTTCCTCCATTAATTTTTCCTTAATTTCTTTTGCACTTTGTTTTGTTGTGCGATGGCATCGAAGGGTAAGGGCAAGGCGGTGGCAAGTTCTTCTAGTACTGAATCGATTCCGTTGGAGGTTTACCACGACTCGGAACTAGTTGAATTAGCTTTTGAATACCACCGGTGGGATCCGTCGTTGGTGAGGCATTTAGATATCAGGCTGAATGATGAGGACAGAGACCTAGTTATAGAACATAACGCGGCCGACCTCGTGACGTCTCACTGGAGAAGACCGGTGAGGAAGTGGCCTGATCCCGCGGTTGATTTTGAGGGTGAACCGAGTATCTTGACCGATGCTGATGTCGTGTTGCTGCGAGAACAGGTGCGGATCCCTCCCTCGGTGAAGATTTTCGCTCCTTATCCCGGGGAAAGAATAACAAGTCCACCTCCGGGTTGTGTGGGTATATTTGCGGAGAGCTTGAGGTCGGGGTTGAGATTCCTACTACCGAACTTGATTACGGAATATCTTCGGAGTTGGGGGTTGCCGTTGTGTCAGATTACTCCTAATAGTTGGAAAAAGATAATCGGTCTGATGGTGTTGCTGCACGAGCAGGGTGAAGGGCTACCATCGTGCGAGGAAATGAGAAGTATTTTTCTTTTTAAACAAAGTCCGAAGAGAAGGGTTGCCGAATCCTCGTGTTGTTTTTTCGCCGGAGCGAAACCGCAGCACGGCATTAAAGTTGGAGAAATAATAACCGAGATCCCGGAGAGTCTTCACGGTTTCCAGGAGGAGTGGCTATGGATTGGCGGGGAGTGGCAATCCGAGGGTTTTTTCCATGAACCCCGAATCGATGGGATGACAATCCCTATGTTTATTCATTCCGGAGCAAGTGAGATTGTTTTGTTTTTTTTCAATTCGGATATACGTTCCTGTTTTTGGTGTTGTTCTGTGTACTAACAGGTCGGAACTTTTGCCCTTTGTAGAAAAAGAGACCAAGCAGAAAGAACCGAAGTTGAGTCCGGAGTTCGGTGGAAAGTTGATCACTTTGGCCAGTTTAGATAAAGAAGCTCGAGATTATCGCACACTCCTAGTAGATTCGAAACTCGAAGCTGCTGGTTTATCTCTCGGAGTTTCTACTTCAAAATTTGACCCCGGTAAGAGAATTATAATTTATGGTGATTTTGTCGGACTTTCTATACGTGTATAATAGCGGTTTGTAACTCTGTTTATCTATTGCCGAAATGCAGTATATTATCCACTCCTCGGCTTTTTGGGCTATAGCTCTGTCAAAGAAGCTAAGGAGTTCAGGCGCAAATTTCCGAATAGAGATCTCCAATCTAAAGTTGGTAAGAGTCGAGATCTGAGATTGAACGACGCCATAAGGAGGGATCTAGTTCGTGCCTTGGTGAAGAAAACTGCGGGCCAAAAGAATGTCGGTAAGAAATCGACCGAGGTGGGGTCGAGTGCGACTTCGGCTGCTATTCCGGAGAGCCCGAAGTCCTTGCAGCAAGGGATGACAACTACTGAGGTGCCGCCAGTTATGAATGTTGCGGCTATTAGTCAAGCAGAGCCTGAACCGATCGTGACGGGAACGGAGTTGGTCACAGCCGAAGTCATGCATACCGAAGTGCTGGAAGAGGGACTTGAGAAACTGCCCTCTTCTCCGAAATCCAAGGAATCTGAGCAACCGGAGAGGAGGAAAAAGAGAAAGTTAATGAAGATGTCTGATGTTGGTGCTTCTTCCGGTGCGGAGAAGAGATCAAAGAAGAAACACGACTCCGGTCGTAAGGCAGCAGACAAGGGTAAGGATGAATCCCCTTTATTTGAAAAATCTTTCTTTTCCATTGATGAAGAGAGGGCTGCGAATGTCAAAGTGCCCGAAGGTGTCGTGGAAGAGTGGTTTACCACTTTTCAATCTGTGAAGACACCGCACATGTCATCAAGAATTGAGATGCCGGAAAGCGCTAAAAATGCTGCTCGTGTGCCGTTGATGGTGTGGGACCCCAAATCGGAAGTGGGGGTCTCTTCTTTGTCGAGCGTGGATAGGTTGAGCTACGCCAAGGCGTGTGTTGGCAGGGCGTTGGTTAGTTTGGTTGCTGCCGAAGACGATCACCGCCGAATTGCGTCGCAGTTAGAAGGGAAAAAAGATATAATAGCTGCGCGTGACGTCGTGATCGTCAATTTAAAAGAAGAGTCTTCCAAGATGGAAGCCGACTTGAAGGGCCAGCTTTATGAACAAGTTTCCCAGTTGGAAAGGGCACGGGCCGAGACCTCGGTGTTATCTGAAGAGAAAAAAGCTTTTGAGGCCGAGGTGGCCGATCTTAAGGCACGCCTTGCTGTGGTTGAGCAACACTTTAAAGCTTCCGAGGCCAAATTGGAGGAAACAGCGAAGGCGCTGTCAGATGAAAAGGCAAGGCATGAAACAACTCGCCAAGAGTGTGCCGAGGTCCGCGAGCTGGTAGGTCGGCAGAAGGATGCCCATCAAGCCGAGATGGCTAAACTTGAAAGAGAGAAATCGGCATATGGGGAGTTTATGTATGAGAACGGTTTCCAAGACGGGAAGGATTCGGTCGTTGTTGAACCGAAGTCCGGTGGTGATGCTGAGGTTGATAGTGAGGACGCCGGCGGAAATGATGATGGGGTCGGTGAACCTGACCTTGAAATTGAGATGAATACATGTTTGAATCTCCGATGGGTTATTGAGCGCTACGATGCCGGCTACTATGACATTGACGACCTCCGTTTGTTCCTATTCCGCAAGCTGGAAAAGTACGGTTTTGATGCCGAGATAAAGGGGATGCACGTGGTGGCTGACGAGGATGAACGCGATTTTTGTGTCTGGATGCTCCGTCGTTCTGAGGAGATGAAAGCGAATCCTGATTTGCCGCCACTTTTCGAGGACAGGGCTACTCTCCTCCGACGTGCTTATGTTAACATGATCTTGGAGGAAGAGAAAGAAAAAAGGAAGGAACTGGCCGACGTGTATCTCTCAACTCTGGCCGAGGTGGAGGTTGAGCAACATTTTGATGATATGAATCCGGAGCAAATTCAGAGCAGGGTCAAAGCCTATATAGAGGAGAAGGCAAGGTCGACCGACAAGGAGATTGAAGTTGTCAAGGTTGTCACGCTGGCTGAGGACGATGTGGATAAAGTGCGAGACCCTCGTGATGAGTTGGTTCCGGTGTCAGATGGAGCCATCGAGATTGCTGCCAAAGCGAAGGAGTCGCAAGTCTTAGAGCGACTATCCTCAGGGATCGAAGCCGGGGAAGGTAGTGGCACCGGGACTGATGTGGAGAAGGCGGCTGATGCGATTTGAAGTCCGGAAATTTTACTTGTTACTGCATTATTAATTTCGTAATAGAATATCGGAGTGCCAGCATGTTGGTATTCTTAGTAGGCAAAATATGAAGAAATATGTAATCGGGGATATCAGATAACTGAGTCCCTTAGTAGGAAAATATGTAAGGCATTTCTGACATTTTTAAGAAATATATATAATATGTTTGCCTAATATCTGTTGTGATTTACGTTTGCTGTTCATATTTCAGCGATTTTGTCAAAGTATTCTGAACTCGGTACAGATTTTATTAAGAATTGTTCCAACTCGGGTTTATTCATATCATTAACCGAGTTGTAAATTTTTTGTAAAAATAATTTCCGAATTCCACTTTGATCTTTTGTAATAATCTCAGCCGCTAGTGCAAGTCGATATGCGAGTTTTCAAACAACTCGCGAAACTTAACACATTTTTAGGGCTGTACGGGAAATAAAATAGAAGTCACCGAACTTCGTCAGAGTTCGATTATGGAATGGCCCCAACCGATTTATATTTTTTGTATTCGGTAATATTCGGGACCCGTCAAATCATGTGTGTTGAAATGACGTTTGACATGCGTCGCCCCCATCCGAAACATGTGTGGAGTTCGAATATATTATGGGGTGTCAGCGAGACCAAGTGTCGCAATGCTTACATTGGTAAAAAAGATTCATAGAACTGAGCTTCAAAATGTTTACATTGGTATCGAGCTGCTGCTCGGATTTTCAAAAGCGAAAGCCGACAGACCTTCAATACATCAAAAGGGTTACTTCGTACATTCACCGAGGCGAAAAGAAGGTCCGTGCAAAAGAAAGGTCGGCTATCCGACTTCGGACCATTCACTGATAGAAAAACTTTTTCAAGAACACAGCATTCCAGGGATATTGATGAGGTGTCCCGTCGGGATGAGTAATCCGATATGCTCCATGGGGTAAAACCTCAGTGATTTGGTAAGGCCCCTCCCACTTTGGTTTGAGTGGTCCGGGGTCAGGCCCCATTATGCGTTTGAGGACCAAGTCTCCAACTCGGAATGAACGAGGTTTTAGTTTAGAATTGATATGTCTCTCACTTCTTTGTTTGTAAGCAGCATTCCTGAGTTCGGCCCGAGTACGATGTTCTTCAAGTAGGTCCAGATTAGCCTTTATGTTTTCCGAGTTGGCCTCTTCGGTGAAATGTTGAACTCGGTACGTCGGTTCTCCGAGCTCGACTGGGACCACGACTTCTGAGCCGTAAGTTAGGGAAAATGGGGTCTCGCCGGTAGAAGTTCGAGTGGTAGTTCGGTAAGCCCACAAGACATGTGGTAGTTCTTCCGGCCAAGCTCCTTTGGCAGCGTCAAGTCGGACTTTAATTTCGTTTTTTATGAGCTTATTTACAGCTTCCACTTGGCCGTTAGACTGCGGGGGGTAAGGCGATGAGAAGAAGTGTTTGATGTTATATTCTTCGCATAAAGACTCAAGTTGCTTGCCTTCAAATTGCCGACCGTTGTCGGTGATGATGGAGTTCGGGACTCCGAAACGGCAGATGAGCGATTTCCATATAAAATCAACGACTTTCTGTTCGGTTATCGTGACTAACGGTTCGGCTTCAGCCCACTTAGTGAAATAATCAACGGCTACGATGGCAAATCGGACGCCTCCTTTTCCGGTTGGTAGAGGACCTATGAGATCAATCCCCTATTTGGCGAAAGGCCAAGGACTGTAGATCGACTTGAGCTCTTCGGGAGACTGATTGACATTAGGCGTGAACACTTGGCATTTCGGGCATTTGCGAACCCATGTGGCAGCGTCGGTTTTCAAGGTCGGCCAGTAATAACCCTGTCGCAAGATTTTATAAGATAATGCTTGTGCACCGGGGTGAATTCCGCAAATCCCTTCGTGGACTTCTTCAAGAATATACTGTGACTCAGTTTCACTCACGCATTTTAAAAGTGGGACGGAGTATCCCCTTTTAAACAGAGTTCCGTTGTCCAAAGTGTACCGAGCTGCTCGGATCCGAAGTGCACGAGCTTCTTTTGGGTCTGGGGGCAAGGCCCCAGTTTCTAAATAATGTATAATAGGATCCATCCAAGTCGGTGGCTTTTGTGGCGTCACCGGATCGATAGTTGCGACCTCGAAAAGTGCAGTCGATGGTTGCTCTTGCTGGCCGATTTGGACATACTCCGCGCTCTCCATCCCGGTACTGGATGCCAGCCGAGATAAGGCATCTGCTTGAACATTAAGAGTTCGGGGGATATGTTCGAGGTCGGCGGAGAATTTTGATAATTTCTGTTTGGCCAAAGAGAGATAAGGTGTCAACCGAGGTTCTTTGACTTCATATGAACCATTGATTTGGTTGACAAGGAGTTGAGAGTCCGAGAAGACTTTAAGGTGCCTCACGTTCATGGATTCCGCCAAATTCAATCCGGATAGCAAGGCTTCGTATTCGGCTTCATTGTTGGTTGCCGGGAAGAGAAACTTCACCGAGTGACAGAATAACCGGTTTTCCGGGTCAGCTAAAACTATCCCTGCGCCTGCTCGGTTGGCT
This sequence comes from Striga hermonthica, assembly GCA_902706635.1. Taxonomy (NCBI): domain Eukaryota; kingdom Viridiplantae; phylum Streptophyta; class Magnoliopsida; order Lamiales; family Orobanchaceae; genus Striga; species Striga hermonthica. The sequence continues at coordinate 9,217,304 of CACSLK010027752.1, read as the reverse complement.
GTTGAGGATCCGTCAATATAGAGGACCCATGGTTGATTATCACAATGAACTGTTATGGCCGGAGTGAACTCGGCGATGAAGTCAGATAAGGCTTGGGCCTTGATTGCGGTCCTCGGTTGATAATGGATGTCGAATTGTCCGAGCTCAATGGCCCATTTGACCATGCGTCCCGAGGTATCAGGTCGATGCAGGATTTGCCGAAGTGGATACGAAGTGCGGACAGTTATGGAATGTTCTTGAAAATAAGGTCGTAATTTCCGTGCGGCAACGACAAGCGCAAATGTTAATTTTTCCATCGGAGGATAACGTAATTCGGCATCATGTAAGGCTTTGCTGACATAATAGATAGGCGATTGCAACAGTCCTTCTTCACGTATCAGAACAGTGCTAATGGCAGAATCACTGACTCCGAGATATAAGAATAACATTTCTTCGGGTTTTGGCTTTTGTAAAGTCGGCGGAGAGGCAAGCGTCTCCTTGATGCTAATGAGAGCTTTCTGGCATTCCTCGGTCCACTCAAAATGTTTTCCTTTTTTGATTGCTTCGAAAAAGGGTCTGCAACGATCTTTAGACTTGGAGATGAACCGGTTGAGTGCAGCAAGTCGGCCGGTTAGGGCCTGAACACCCTTAACCGAGGTTGGGGGAGTTAGATCTTGAATGGCCTTTATTTTGGCCGGGTTGGCTTCAATTCCGTGCTGGCTGACCATATAGCCCAGAAATTTTCCAGATTCAACTCCAAAAGTACATTTCTTAGGATTTAAGACCATGGAATAAGATCGGAGGATGGCGAACATGTCTTGAAGATGTGTTATATGATCAGAGGCGTGCACCGACTTGACGAGCATGTCATCAACATAAACTTCCATAGTGTGACCGATTAGTGTAGCGAACATTTTGTTGACGAGACGTTGATATGTGGCTCCGGCGTTCTTTAATCCAAATGGCATCATAGTATAACAGTACAAGCCTCGGGCCGAATAGAATGAGGTGTGTTCAGAATCTTCAGGATCCATAGGAATTTGATTATAGCCCGAGTAAGCATCCATGAAACTCATCAACTCATGTCCCGACGTTGCATCGACCATATAATCTTTATGGGGAAGCGGATAACTGTCCTTCGGGCACGCCTTGTTCAGGTCGGAAAAATCGATACACAGTCTCCATAGCCCATTGCTCTTTCTGACAAGAACAGGATTTGAGACCCACGTCGGGTATTTGGCTTCCTTGATGAACTTGTTGTCGATGAGTTTTTTGACTTCTTCTTCCAACGCCTTCTGACGATCCGGCCCCAGTTTCCTTCTCTTTTGAACAACAGGCCGGATGGCTCGATCGAGGTTCAGCTTGTGGCTAGCGACACCGGGGTCGATGCCCTTCATATCCTCGTGCTTCCAAGCGAAAACATCAGAATTGTGTTTGAAAAACAAGATAAGTTCTGACCGAAGAGGTTCTTGAAGATGACTTCCAATACGCAATGATTTGTGGAAGACTGGTTCATCGATATAGATCAATTCTACGTCTTCTACAAGTTCGGTTCGATCATTTCGGCTTTTTTCTTTAAACAAGGCTCTAGGGTTCAACTCGTCCTCTTCAAGAAGTGGCTCCTTTCCAGGCCGACGACCTCGGTCTTCGATTAAAGGATCCGAGGTGGGGAGAGCAACATCGTTATGGTTTGGTTCCTCGGACACAGCATCGTCTGAAGCGTGCTGCGGTGGGGAATCTTCATTATTGCCCCTCGAAGTTGAATGGATTCCATTGGACGGGATAAACGTAACAAGTTCTCGAGCCTCTCTTTGGTCTCTGAAGTGGGTTCCCTCTCCTCGGGTTGTCGGGAACTTTAATGCATAGTGAAAGATCGAAACTGCAGCTCGAAGTTTATACAAGGTTGTTCTGTCGATGATGGCATTGTACTCATTATTGATATCCAGAATCTTGAAAGTTTCCATGACGAGCTTAGTGACATTCTCCGAAGTGCCGAATCTGACAGGTAAAGTGATCTCGCCGATAGGCTTCGAAATACTGCCATTGAACTCTTGTATCTGGTCATTGAAAGGTCGGATGTCGGCGGGATCAAGTCCCATTTTGTCAAAAGCTTTTAACATCAAAATTCTTGAATAGGCCCCAGTATCCACCATAACACGATGTACGGGGATTCCGCATATTGGGACGGTGATAACAAGTGCGTCGGAATGGGGGTGTGCGAAGTGATTAGCATCCTCCATATTAAAAGTTATGGGAAAATTCCGATTATTGAGGATATCTCTCAAATCTGTAGTGTACACTTGTTTGCTGGAGTTGTAGGCTTGTCGGGCGTAAGCCTTGATCTGTCGACGGGATAATGTACTCCGGGAGTTATTGGTGTTGACACGGTGGACGGTGATTTGCATCGGTTCAGGAGATCGACCTCGTTTACGTCCTCGGGCAGTTCCAGTACAGTCTGAATCGGGCATTTCCGAGGTGAACATAAATACTTCCTTGTCTCCTTGTCGGATACGTTTTGGCATAGCACCTCGGTCCTTTTCATCGTCTTCATCAAAGGGTTCGATCTGACGTCCCGGACCTCGCCTCTGGGGATCGGTATTACGGTAAAACTTTCTAAGTTGCGGATGGCCAATCAAACGCAACAATGCAGCTAACAAACTCAAACACTCGTCCGTGTTGTGCCCTGGCGATTTATGATAATCACAATACCGGGACTTGTCCAGTTTTTCTTCGGGCATCCGAAGTGGTTTGGGATCTGGTAAAATGCCCTTTCCTTTGATTTCTTCATATATGGTGGCTGCTCCTGCAGAATATACGGTTTGATAACCAGACTTCACATCGGTAGCATATTGTTTTCGGGCCGCTCGAACTTCAGGATCGTTGGGATCTCCCCGGGAAGGCCCCCTGAACTGAGTCTTGTTTTGTCTTTCAAAATATTTGTTCTTTTTCTTCTCATCGGTTCCTGCCTTAGATGACTTCGGATTAAAGTTAAAGTCGGGGACCGACATGGCTTCCTCAACTATAATATGTTGCTGAGCTCGAGCGAGAAATTCTTGAAAAGTATTCGGTTTGTTCTGGCACAGTGTCCAACGGAAAATTGAGTTCGGTTTTAGACCAGCGATAGCCATGACAAGCAGAGTTTCAGGATGACAAGGTTCCATATTCTGAACTCGGTCATTAAATCGGGCAATATAATCCTTGACACTTTCATCGTCTTTTTGAGTGACATTTGCAAGAGATTCTTTTGGGATTAGGCAGACTTGAGCCCCAATGAAATGAGATCGGAAAGCCGACCTCAATTGTTGCCATTTCCAAATAGAGTGAGGAGGAAGAGAATGGTACCCTTTTTTGGCTCGAGGCCCCAGCGTGAGAGAAAACATACGACACCGAAGTGCATCCGATGCTCCATGCAGATCCATCCACGAGGTATAATGACCGAGGTGTGAGTCGGGATCTGAAGTTCCATCATATAGTCCAATTTGAGGGACTTTGACTTTCCCAGGCACAGGTTCCGAACTGAGCTCCGGCGTGAGGGGAGAGTCAGCTTCTAGGTATACTTGTGCCGAAGTTGAGGCCCGTCGAGGTGGGTCTTCTTGCACCCTTTGCCGACTCTCCAATTCGGCAATCCTCCGTCGTAATGTTTCGAGCTCGGAAGACTCTTGACGAGCCCGGTTCCTTTCAATATGCCGTCAAAGGTCAGTCTGCGTGGGATTAGAAGTGATTCGTTGTCGGGCCCGAGGTGGCGACCGTCGTGAATGTCCAGACTGACTTTCTACGGTTTCTTCGCGAGGAAGTACGAGGGGGTTACGTCCAACGTCGGTGCGACGCGTAGTTTGTTCCGGAGGCGGTTGCGACATTCGATCACGAGGTTGAGATGTAGCATGAGATGTTGTCCTTCCGCCATATTGTCGCGCCGGTGGATTCTGCTGGTTTGCGGGAGTCGTGGGAATAATGGAGTGTCCCGGAGCGGTCGTTGATGTTCCCGGAATCGTTTGGGCCATTAGAGCGGCAAAACCACGTGCAAACTCTGGGTTTTAAAACAGAACAGCATAATCCGGCATAGGCGGGGCCGCGGCATGTCGTCTGGCGGATTACGCGGCGCTGCGACTGTGGCCATCTCGTGAGGTGTGACCACGATGATCTGAGTGAGACATGGTGGATATGGCTAGCGTGAATCGCTACACGTGAAAGCGGAGAGTAACCTCAAAATCAATTATGAGGCCCTCCTTCTAGCGCCAAACTGTTGTTATACGATTTGTAACAACGATGTAATAAGTGATTAAGTTGATAATTACGAACGGTTTGGACGTAAAGCATGTAAAAAATAACTCAACAATGGCCCCGGTCCGAGGTGAACCGAGGTGAAGAGCCGTTATGGGCTTTTACGTGTTGCATATTAATGAGTTCGGGAATCCCCCGTACAAGTGTTGTAGGCAGTGTATTTATAGCAACTTTTTACGTACATCTCGGGATTTGCGCATTAGCTTTTTCATAAAGCTACTTTTTGATGGACGGCAGGATCAGTGGGCCCCATTTGAATGATGAAAGATCTCGTAATTCGTGGCGGGGGTGCGTAGGTGCCTTGTCACCTGCTTTAAGAAGTGGGACCTCGGTTTGTTCTTAGGAGGTAGGACCTCGGTTCGCGCCTACTTCGGTTTGGCAAGACTTCGGTCTTCGGTGATCCAGATCGGTTCACTGTCCGAATTAGCACAGCTCCAGATAATGTCGGTTCGATGGTTAATTTCACTTAATATGATGCTTGGAACTTCTTAATGGTGTTTTGCCGAGTCGGATGATAACAAAAGTTAAAGTATTTTTGAAATATTAATATGGGTTTTTAAAAATTGAATCAGTGCTTTCCATTTATAGCGCGAAAAATTTACTCTGATTTTAGTAAGTCTAGGCGGGGTGTTACAGTTGGTATCAGTGCCACTTAGTGGTTCTGTATACTGAAATTTTAGTGAGATATGACCACACCACGCTCACGCCACGCCGACTTTGAGGTACGTCACATGTACAGCTTTCATTAATTGCGAATGCATATTTAATTATAGTCAGATTATTTCAGGGGCGTATGATCTATCCTTCGATTAAGATTTGAGAATTCTAGTCAGAACTCTAGTAAGAACTTAGAAGATTTTTAGTGTAACCGGGACTCTAGCCAAGCTAGGTGTTTTCGGCAATTTGACAAATTATTAAAGTATAATGTAGCTATTTATTAATCCGCTATACTGTTTCAGTTAGAATTTCAGCAGAGATAGTTAACTTTGAGCTTTTCTGTTAACTTTTCAGAGCAATTAATTCTTCGTCAATTATTCAATGCTTCCTGCTAATTACTGTCATTTGACCATTCAGATGCCTCCTCGTCAAGCCCTGAATCCACGCCGAGAAAGGGCCTCACTCGAACCAACTCCGCGTGCACCACCGCCCCGCCGGACGCGCCAGTGCGCGACCAGGCCTTTTCAGTTTCTAAGTTCCGCGGGTATCACCCCATGACTTTTAATGGGCAGGGGACCCGAGGCTGGTCGATGAGTGACTGCGCAGTTTTGACATGATTTTCGAGGTGATGGATTGCCCCGAGCCTCACAGGATCATGTGTGCACAACTACATATTATAGGGGATGCAGGTCTCTAGTGGCATTCGTACTGGGATATGTCACCCGGGGAGAAGCTAGCCCTCACTTGGGTTGGGCTGAAGGCGCTCCTCCGGGAGAAGTATTACCCGGCCCACTACAGAGAGAGGATGGAGAGGCAGTTCTTAGCACTGCAGCAGGATGCTAGGACTGTCGATGAGTATGAGAGGGACTTCACTCGCCTCGGCTTCTTCGTGCCGTATCTGATTGATACGAACGAGACGAGAGATTCGCCACCATCTCGCTGGCCTTGGCGCCCTGACTTATGCTGAGACCGTCTCTAGGGCTCAGCAGATTGATGAGAGTCTCCAACTGGAGGCCATCCGTACTCACGCCGCCCGTCAGCCAGCTCACCAGCCACCGACACAATAGCCTGCACTGCCGCCACCACATGAGGCCCCACTTCAGCCAGCCCAGCGCCAGAACAAGAGGAGAGGCAGAGGCCGTCAGGACAGGAGGGTCAGACCGAGGGGTCAAGCCCCAGCTCCGCCCGCTCAGCCACTTCAGCAGGTTGCATCAGCCTGTGCTACTTGTGGACGCCACCATCCTGGTGAGTGTCTTGTTGGGTAAGGCATTTGCTTCCATTGCTGGAGGCCAGGACACCGGAGGGTGGACTGTTCAGACAGAGTTCAGTGCCAGTAGGGTCAGCCTCAGTCGGCCCGAACCAGCCACGTGGAGCACCTGCACGCGTTTACGCACTTGACCAGGCACAGGTCTCCGAGCAGCTAGGTACCATGTCCGGGATGATTTCTTTGTGTGATGTACCTATCTTTGCATTGTTCGACACCAGGGCGACACATTGGTTTGTCTCGGCCAAGTGTCTAAAGGCCTTAGGAGTTCGCGGAGTTAGCGTCGTCGACCCCCTCGAGATTAGCTTAGCTTCGCAGAGGAAGATAGTTACGAGCTCCTTGGCCGAGAATCTTAGCATGAGTATTGGTGGCAGAACTTTAGAGGTTGATGCATTCTGATCGAGATGAGGGACTTTGACCTCATTCTCGGATTTGTTGGAGAGATATCATGCCGACATTCGATGTCGTGATAGAGAGATGACACTACACTTAGCCGAGGGAGATCGTATCACGTTCTTCGGGACGAAGACGAGGACCCTACCCCAAGCCACTTCAATGGCGAAGGCGACTAAGTGTTTGCAGAGGGGGAATTGCCAGGTATACCTGGTGAGCATAGTCGGGGAACCTTCGGAGGAGCGGATGACCGAAGATGTACCCATTGTGTGTGATTTTATGGACGTCTTTCTGGATCAGCTACCGGGAGGACCATCTAGTCGTCAGGTAGAGTTCAGATCGACCTGGTGCCTGAAGCTGGGCCAGTGTCGAAAGCGCCGTATCGTATGGCGCAAAAGGAGCTTCAGGAGATGAAGTCTCAGATTCAGGAGCTTTTGAGTCTTTGTTTCATTCGACCGAGCGTCTCTCCTTGGGGAGCACCTGTCCTTTTCGTGAAAAAGAATGACGGGATTTTGCGTATGTGCATCGATTACCGGGGCCTGAACCAGTTGACTGTGAAGAACAAGTATCCACTCTCCAGGATCGAGGATTTGTTTGACCATCTGAGGGGCGCCCGTGTATTTTCCCGGATAGATTTACAATCGGGCTACCACCAGCTGAAGATCAAAGACTCTGACGTGGCAAAGACCGCGTTTCGTACCCGATACGGTCACTATGAGTTTGTCGTAATGCCGTTCGGCTTGACCAATGCGCCGGCGGTATTCATGGATCTCATGAACCGTGACTTCCACCCATTCTTGGACCAGTTTTTCATCGTCTTCATAGATGACATTTTGGTCTATTTGAGGAGTACGGACCAGCACGAGGAGCATTTGAGGATCGTGTTGGAGACTCTTAGGCGGGAGAGACTGTACGCCAAGTTCTCAAAGTGCGAGTTCTGGCTCGATTGAGTGGTGTTCCTCGGTCACATCGTTACGGCCGAGGGCATTGAGGTCGATCCCGCGAAGATCGAGGTAGTGAGGAACTAGTCAGCACTGAGGTCTGTTACCGAGATATGGAGTTTTCTCGGGTTACCAGGCTACTATGGGAGGTTCATTGAGGGGTTTTCGAAGATAGCCCTACCCTTGACACGCTTAACGAGGAAAGGGGCTAAGTTTGAGTGGAGTAGTCGCTGTGAGTCGAGCTTTCAGGAGCTCAAGAAGAGGTTGACTACAGTGCCTGTGCTAACTATACTGAACCCTACACGGAGTTTCACTATCTACAGTGATGCTTCGAAGCAGGGACTTGGGTGCGTGCTGATGCAGGAGAGCAAGATTGTCGCATACGCTTCGCGGCAACAGAAGCCCCACGAGGAGAATTACCCGACTCACGACCTTGAGTTGGCAGCCGTTGTTCACGCACTCAAGATATGGAGGCACTATTTGTGTGGTGGTCGGTGTGAGATCTACACTGATCACAAGAGTCTGCAGTATATCTTCACGCAGAAGGAGCTCAACATGCGCCAGAGGCGATGGTTGGAGCTAGTGAAGGATTATGACTGCACCATTCAGTACCATCTAGGGAAGGCAAACGTAGTAGCCGATGCCCTTAGCCGAACGGCGAGGGGAGAGATGACTTGTATGATCACCCAGCAGAGTCAGCTCCTTCAAGAGTTCGCCCGAATGCAGTTAGATGTCATTGAGTCACTTTCTTCGATGCCTGTAGTAGGAGGTGTTCGGTCGATGAGAGTGTAGCCCATGCTCCGAGACCGAGTTCGGAGAGATTAGTCTGATGATGAGTTCGTTCGTTCCATGAGAGACAAGGTTCTTGCCTAGGGCGTAGAGGGGTTTTACCGAGGTGAAGATGGTGCCTTGGAGTACAAGGGGAGGCTCGTTGTGCCGAACGTCGAGGCCCTGAGTAAGGAGATCTTGACAGAGGCTCACAGTGCACCCTATTTGGCGCACCCCGACAGTACCAAGATATACGACGACCTGAAAGGGTCATTTTGGTGGAGGGGCATGAAGGGAGATGTAGCTGAGTTTGTGAAGAAGTGCTTGGTTTGCCAGCAAGTAAAAGCCGAGCACAACTTTCCACCGGGTTTAGTGCAACCACTGGAGATCCCACTGTGGAAGTGGGAAGAGGTTACCATGGATTTCGTTACGGGACTACCCAAATCGAGGGAGCAGAATGATGCAGTTTGGGTAGTTGTGGACCGACTGACAATGTCGGCTCGTTTCTTGCCCGTGCGGATGACGATGTCCATGGAGCAGCTCGCGAGTATCTATTTCCGCGGGGTTGTGCGACTTCACGGAGTCGCCAAGGTCATAGTGTCAGATCGAGATCCCCGTTTTACCGGACATTTTTGGGAGAGCCTCAGTGAGGCCATGGGGATGGAGTTGAGGTTCAGTACCGCTTTTCACCCGCAGACCGATGGCTAGTCGGAGCGGACCATCCAAACACTCGAGGATATGCTTCGAGCATGTGTTCTGGACCGTGGTAGTACATGGGAGGAGTTGTTGCCACTGATTGAGTTTGTGTACAACAACAACTATCAGGCGTCAATCAAGATGGCGCTGTACGAGGCTTTGTACGGTCGTAAGTGCCGACCACCCTTTTATTGGGATGAGGTCGGCAAACGGCAGGTTCTCAGTCCGAAGCTGATCGAGGACACAGTGGAGAAGGTCGCCTTGATCCGTGAGAGGATGGAGGTGGCACAGGATCGACAGAAGCATTATGCTAACCAGCGTAGACGAGATGTCTAGTTTGAGAAGGGAGATAAGGCATTCCTGAAGATCACGCCTCTGAGAGGCGTGGTTCGCTTCGGGAAGAAGGGGAAGCTGCAGCCCCATTTCTTAGGCCCATTCGAGATCCTCGAGCGAGTGGGTGAGGTAGCATACCGGTTGGCGTTGCCACTCGAGCTTTCGGGTGTGCACAACGTCTTTCACATTTTGATGGTGAAGGATTACGTGCATGACCCAGCGCACGTGTTGAGTTATAGTGAGCTTGACGTCGGGCAGAACCTGACGTATGAGGTACAGACGATGGGTATTCTGGACCGAAAGGTTCAGCAGCTGAGGAGCAGAGATGTAGCGCTTGTTCGAGTGCAGTGGACTCGCCACGGCGAGGCCGAGACCACGTGGGAGCGAGAGGAGGAGATTCGTGCTCGTTATCATGAGTTTCAGTTCTGATTAGTATTATGTATTTTCGATTCCTAGTTTATAGTCGAGTTGGACTTATGTTTAGTTTTGGAATTTCCGAGGACGAAAATATTTTAAGGAGGATAGATTGTAACGCCCAGATTTTTATTTACTATTTATGGAGCTCGACTATATTTTCATAAATATTAAGTTTCTAAATTTGATGCATTTATTATATTTATTTGCATTAAATTAAATATTTCATTCGATTTTAATTATTAAAGTCGGATTTATCTAGCCCAAGTATCAGTTATATTTTTATAACCGAGACTTAGATTATTTAAGCCCAATTAATTTTCGAGCTAATCCAAAAAATATTAGTCGGCAATTTTTTATTCGAATAGTCGAATTAATTTCCAAGCCCAAGCGATATTTTTAAATACTCAAGCCTAGTAACGATTATTATTCGGGTCCAATATTTAATTATTCAATTCTAGTCAAAGCTATTTTACAAGCCTGAGTCGAGTAATATTTTGAGCCCGGTTTTAAAAGCCCAATAGCACTACCAAACCCTAGTTCTCACATGGGTATAAAAGTACCACACCATCATCTTCCACTTACCACACCTTATCCAGCCACCACCACCAAAACTTCATCTCTTCCACCAAAATCAACATGCAGAACGTCCACCTGTATTTTCGGCCAAGCACCACCAAAACTCCGGACGCCACCATCTCAGCTCGTCGTCACCACCTCACTGCTCGGACCCGCGACCAGCTTCTGGCGTCAAGCTTCCCACTGCCGTCATCTCCTTTTCTCTGACTCGACCTGTCAAGCTCGAACCCTCCACCTAGAGCAGCTCCAGCGGACCCGTATCTTCTTTTCTCCGGCAAAGTCACAGCTCCCTTCTCCGGCGACAGCAAGCTCGTTCCCGTCACCTGCAAGCGCCACCCAAGCTGAGCTCGTTTCCCGTCGCGACCACCTGCTCCAACTCCCGCATCCGTACGGCCCGGCTTCAGCTCCTGCTCGCGACTCCAGTTCCGGAGAGCTCCCGACCAGCCACCGCGATCTCAAACCGCCGCTGCACCCGCTCAGGCCGCCACTTTCATTTTTCTGGCGAAACCAGCTCCTCCTCGCTGGAAAAGCCCGCAAATCCGCCGCCAAAACCATTTTCAGCTTGCCAGCAAGCTCGAGCTCGTGCTTTTCCCGACGAGCTGTAGTCCACGCATGAAAATCCAGTCGTTCAGCAACCTTGAAGCTTTAATATCCGACCCAAGCCCTTAGATCCGACCCGTTTTGGTTTCCTTGACCCGGTTCTGGCCCGATCTACTCTTGTTTATCTCGATCAGCACGTTATCGAGCATTTAAAGGTATAATCGATAAAACTAAATTTATTTGGCTTAGACTTAATGGTATAATCGAGATAAGAGAAAAGAATGTGTTGATTTGAGTGATTTAAAAAAAAAAAAAGGGATTTCGGGCTTAATGCTATTTTCGGGACCTCGTTAAATAATTTCGATAAAATATTGAAATAAATACCATTAATTTTGTTGCCATGTCTTGAGGTGTAGGTTCAAATTTATAATTTTCGGACATTGTTTGGTAGCTAAACGAGCCAGTCAAATGCGTTGACCGATCGTAGCAATTGTGAATTGACTAGATTAGGAGTTGCTGTTTGACATGTTATGTTGACCGTTGACTATTAGTATATTGAGGATGCTACGATTCGAATTTCATAAATTTAAGATACCGTTTGACTTAGTTATAAGATCAGGACTTTAGCCGAGGAATGCGGTATTTTAGAAAATTAGTCGGATATGATTTTTAGCTGCAGTTGTTGATTTTAAAATCAATATAAATCGCATAATATATATATATATATATTATATATATATATATATATATATTAATTATCGGCCTTAAATGAGTTAGGATTTTCGAGAATCGAAATCCTAGTTTTATCTGGTTCTGATAACTGGGTATTTTTTCGGATCCGATTATAAATATTTGAACCCTAGTACCGTCTGGATAATCTTTAGCCGTCGTATCGTTAATTCGTAATGTGTATCGTCGTCCCACGCACGTGCTCGACTCTCCTCCGATCGTTGGAGCCGAACCGCGGAGTGCGTGCCCGTGCACCGAGTCCGAGAGAAACTGCCGAGTGCGTGCCCGTGCACCGAGTCCATCCGACCTACCGTCTACGTGCCATTCCATTAGCCGTGCTCCAAGCATGCCCATGCGTCAGTGACCGTAGCACCGTTTCAAACTCGTGCATCGGCTAAGCCGTGTCAGTCGGGTTCGTGCCGGCCCGAGTTGCCACGCCGAACTCGGACCACGTCAAACCGAGCTATACATAGTCAAGCGAATGACCGACCAACTCCGAGTGAGCTGTCGGTCCAGTTCAGTTGAACCGGTCCAGTCAGTCCGGACGGTTCGAGATATATTTCAGATGTAATTTCAGATAAATTTCAGATTCAGTTAGATTAATATTTCAGATATATTTAAGATTTCAGATATATTTTAGATTTTAGATATAGTTAAGATTCCAGATAGATTTAAGATCCATATATAGTTTAGATTTCAGTCAGATTAGATTAAGTCAGACTTTAGTTTCACACTTAGAAATATTTCAGAGAACTGTAGAATGCCTCAAAGACAATAATATTTTAAAAATCAGTTCGTAAATCCCTAAAATGATTTTTTTTAAGCAGAGTTAGCGAACCTAGACAAATAAGATATTAAAGATTCGAGTTTTATTCTGAGCTCAGTACTTAGAATATTTCGCTCATAATTCTGTAGCTTGAGGAGAGTCGAGCCTCCGCCTGCTACACAATATATTTCAGATATTTCAGCATCTGCATTTTTCGTTTTCCAAGTGTGGACCATGTACTGTGTATTTCATCGCTTTTAATAATTTAACATGTCTGTGGTCTATATGTGATTAAATTAAAGGACCGAGACGGAAGAGTGATCCCGTCTTGGTCAAGATGTCAGATGTCAGTTATGACTTAGATGAGTCGGCGAGGCCCAGCCTAAGTCTAGTGTCCAGATGAGTGGGTGATGCCCAGCCTGGATTTCTGTGGGAGGGGACCCCCAGAGTGTGCACATGAGTACCGGTTTACAGTAAGTCCCATAGTCATACCAGTTTATTCATATATATGTTGATTTCATTGTTTGTTATTAATTGTGCTGAGTATTCAGTGCTGGTTCCGGCGAAGCACCGTTGATTCCTTTGTGCTCACGCCTCCCCACTACCCTGTTTTTCAGGTGATGGAGTCCCGCGTGACGCGTGAGCAGATATGTGGTGTTGGTCCAAATTCAGGACATTTTTATGAAAACATGTCATATAGTACTTGAAAATGTTTGAATTATTCTATAATTGTTTGTATGCTTGTGTGTTTTTCCGAACTTGTACTTGCTTCCGCATGTTAGACTCGTGTTTCAGATGTCAGATTTCAGACTAGTATTTCAGATGTCAGATTATGTCAGATTTTCAAAATATGCTGTTTTATCCGGTATTATTCATGGCCTTAATTCTAGAATGAATTTACTTGGTTGCATGCATGATAGATTAAAGAGATAAAGATATAAAGATTAAAGTTGAGTAGCATCCCGCGTTTTAAAGTTAAAGTATTTTCGAAAAATTAATATGAGTTTTCGAAAATTAAATCAGTGCTTTCCATTTATAGCGTGAAAAATTTACTCTGATTTTAGTAAGTCTGGGCGGGGTGTTACAGTTCGGTTTTCAATTATTGGTATAAAAAAAATATAACTCTTTCTCACAATACATCATGTTATTCACATTAAATATAACTGCATTGCCACAACAATGTTAGACAAAATGTGCATTAATGGTTGATAGCTTGTATAATAGCGACCGAAACTGATCAAATTAAGTTTTTCGGTCTGAAATTTTATATGGTGGTTATATTATTTGTTTCTAATTTTAAGATTTCAGTTATCTCGATTAGATGTCGGTTTGAACTGGTCTAAATTTTAAAAATAAATTTTACTATATTTAATTATATTTTTAATATAAATAAAAAATAGATATTTAATATAATGAATATATATAAGTTATTATTAATTAATTAGCTTAAATATTTGAATGATTAAATTGACATAGTATTTAATTAACAAAATTTTTATACATAAATTTTAGTATATAAAATATTATTCCACATACCTTATTAATCTTACTTTAACATAAAATTACTAATGTGCCATTAGAATAAAAAAAAAATCACCTAGTTTCTTCCCCAAACCCAAAAACACCCGATTCACAAAAATCTAAAACACTTACTTTCATCTCGCCGTTAATCTTTCTCTATATCCCTCCTAAAACAAAAAACACAAAACCTAAAAATATTTGTATGTAATTGTGAACAATTTTAAATTTTATTTAACATTTTCCACAAATTAATATAAGTAAATATATTAAATATTGATTTTATATTTTTATGATATTTTTTAATATATATAAATATTAATGAAAGTATCTTAGCCGGTCATCTCGCAGGGTTCATACTAATTGGTTTAGTATTCTATTAATAATAAAATTATTTGTTGGGCACATATGATTGTAGCTAAAGTCAAAGCCCAAATGATTTCATAAAACTCGCGGCAATAGTCAGAAATCTCAAAAAAATCCAAATGAATCAGCATCATATAATAAAAGGGACAAGAATAAAGAGATGTCCTTTGAATATCCTGTCTGAAAAATCTCGTAACCTAATTTCCTCAATTTAGTCGTCGTTCTCCTTCCGCCGCCAGCCTCTTCGCAGCGGGGCTCTCTGCGCGGTCGTGCTGTTGTTGCCACTGGTCAGGGCTTCCGACTCTCCATCGAGGTGGAGATGTCGCGGTCGATTAAGGCTTCGTTGTGCCGTGTTGCTCCGGCTGGCTTTCAATTGCAAGTGGTCCATGTTGGGATCAATGAAGATTTCGTTATTCACAAATCACGAATTCAATAGTCGTAAACCTATGCGCAGCGGATCTAAAGGTTTGCGTAGAGAACTTACGACATAAAATTTATTGCGATTTGGCTGATCTTCTGGATGGTCGTACACAGCACACCAATGAAAAGTAGACTGCAAATTGAATCTTAGGGTTGCACGAACAAGATCGGATCGAAAGCCGGATCAAACGGGTGCAAAAATGGAAGAAGACAAGTTGCAGTCCTGGGACACTCCGGCGGCACGTGAGAGCGCGTGCGACATCGTACGGCAGCGATCTCGGCAGAGTTGAAAAGCTCCCGTCGAGACGGTCGTCTGGGTATGCTGCACGTCTTGATCGGACCTCCGGTTAGTTCTGTACGACCACATATATTTCGTCTCACTTTACCCAAAGGTTTTCTACTGTATATTTCAAACACCTATAATCCTGTACCAGTGGAACAACAAGAAGAAGATAAAGCTCCAACTGAAACTGAGAGAGAGAAGAGAGACGTGGGGCGTGTTTCACAAGATGTGGAATTCTCTCTTTTTTTTTTTTTTTTCCATGAGCTTAATGATGTATATATAGAGCTACAGTAGGGAGCCTTAAGAGATTAGGATTATGGTTTCTTAATTAATTAAAATACTTGTGGACCAAGCTACTTATTTTAATTAATTAAATAATATTAAATGGACCACCAACATAATATTATTGCACTCCCTTTTCCTAGCCCAATTTACAATTGAGACTCCAATAATAATTACTCGATTTATCTCTCCATATTTAAGATATAATGTCCATTAATTAATTCAAATTACTGAAAATTAAGAATTAATTAATTTATTATTATTTCACCAAAGCTAGCGCTCGTTTATCACATTGTTACTATGCCGGAATTTAATCCACCTGCAGGGTTTAGCATAATAATCCTTCATGAACTCACTCCGGGGATATCATCAAACTAACGCACATGGTGACCGTAAATATCCTAACAGCACATCCTGCATGTAGCAATATTACCCAAAACAGCGGGTCTATTGGCCAAGTTCACTAAGCCTCACCCATGTGAATCAATGTAACAAATACTACACATATATGTCTGTTTAATATCTTACGGGTTAAGAGTACGCAGTAATTAACCGAGGCCTAGTTCATTTACGACGATTAGTATAAAATGAACTGCTCCTCTCTGGGATCCTGTTCAATACATAAATGTACTAGTGCAACTAATCAGTCAAGACAAACTGTACAGTTGACACTACAACCGTTCACGATGGGGTGTTCATTTCCATCTGGGTTGTGAACCACTTATTGTTGTTTCGCGAGTAACTGATAACATAATCTTCGGTTCGCCCGATGACAACCCACACTATCTAATGCAAAACAACAGAACGTAGAACTTGTTTAATCTAACATATTTCTCATTCATAAAGGGTAAAAGTGTAATATCATCCAAAATCAAGCTATCGGTATATAACACTAACAATCTCCCACTTATACTTAAAGCTTTCACTTTTACAAGTATAGTCCTATCAATCCGTTATTCTAAAAGACCTATGTTGATCCTATCGTCATGCACTGGACTCCCATTCCTATCACGTGTTTGACGAAGACCTTCTCTGGCAAACTCTTCGTGAAAGGATCAGCTAGGTTGTCCTGAGATGCAATCTTGGCAACATCAACGTCTCCTCTACCAACTATCTCTCGGATCAGATGGTATTTGCGCTCTATGTGTTTACTTGCTCTGTGGGCTCGTGGTTCCCTTGAGTTTGCTACTGCTCTACTGTTATCACAGTACACGGTGATACCACGTGGCAAACTCAGAATCACCTCTAAGTTCACTAAGAAGTTTTCTGAGCCAAACTGCCTCTTTCGCTGCCTCTGAGGCTGCTATGTACTCGGCTTCCATGGTGGAGTCTGCCACGCATTTCTGCTTAGCACTCCTCCATGAAATGGCTCCACCTCCCAAGGTAAACACATAACCAGAGGTCGACTCACTCTCGTCCCTATCTGACTGGAAATTAGAATCACTATAACCCAGAGGTAACAAGCTGTCTGCACGGTAAACTAACATGTACTCCTTAGTCTTCCCTACCCGGATTACTTTGATATCTGGCTTCTAAGCCAACGACGTAGCTGATATCTGGCCTGGTACAAAGCATAGCATACATAAGACTTCCTACTGCCGATGCATAAGAAACTGTCTTCATGTCCTCAATCTCTTGAGGCGTCTTAGGAGACATTTCCTTAGAGAGAAGGATTCCTTTCATGAAAGGCAAGGTGTAACACCCCGCCTAATTATTTCTAGAATTTATAAAATCAGAGTAAAATTTTTGCTTTTTATTTTCGAAAAAACTCTTAAACTTTATTTTCGAAAATACCCATACTAACTTGCGGGATGCTACTACCTAATCAAATCCGTTATATAAAGGTACCACGGAGATAAAGGCATTATACATGCATAAGTCTGATAATCTCATAATACATACTAAGTCTGAAACGTGCGGAAGCTGAAACATAATATGTCTACGCATAGTAATGATAGTACATGTTCATATAAGTGACATGTAAATGCGTAACAAAAAGACTGCTAATGACCACGACCACCACTGAAATCTCACGCGCCACGCGCCGCTCCGTCACCTGAAAAATGTAATGGGGGCGTGAGCAAAACCACTATGCTCCGCAAAGACCAGTACTTAATTATATAGCATCGTTAATAACAATATCATGACTTTAAGTATATAAGAACTGATCTGAACTGAAACTGTAACTAGGGCATCTGGTGGTCATAAAGACCCTGGGCTTAAAAGCCAATCATGTGCACACTCCGGGGGATCATTAAGGCCAATTAAGGCCTCCCTCAGAATCACGGGGGATCATTAAGGCCCGCCACTAGCTTATACTGTTCTGACTTATCTGACTGGGTTCGGAAAGATATTGAAACTCGGTTCACGCTCAAACCGATATTCCGAACTGCTATTCTTGAATCATCCAGACTATCCGGGCCGATTCAGCTAAACTGGACCGGCGGCTGGACCTGAGCCGGCCGGGTGCTCGTCTGACTTGGTGCAACTCAGTCTAACCGTGGTCCGGGTACATACGCACGGACACAGCGTCAACCAACACACAATTTTTCTACCCGGATCCAGAGTTCATCCGAACTGACCGGGAAAAGGCCGAACTAGGGTTCTCTACTCAACCGGCTATCTATCTCGGTTCAAGTCGAAACTCAAACTCTAAGTTCAACGTGATTTCTAGTGATTTTAGCTAAATCTCAACCGGATAAATTCTAGGGTTTTCACCAAAGCAGCTAAAGTTCCGAATTGTAGGCATACCAAATAACCTCTAAAAATTATGAAATTTAAACCACGTCATACTCAACATTTATAAGATTTTTCGTGAAAGTTGCATCAAATTTCGAGGTCTTTATCATATTTATCAAAAATCGGGCATTTCAGCTACATATTCAAAAATCCAGTTAACATACTAAACGGGCACCAAAAATCACGAAATTAAAACCTAGGCCTCAAGTCAGCTATACGAATTTTATCATATTTATTTCGACAATTTAACGCGTTTATCGAAAAATATCAATTTATTCGCTTTAAGCTCGTATGTACCGATCAACTCAAATCAACATCTCAATTAATTTTATCTCGTATTTATCATCAATTTATTCCATATATTTTAAGCTTTAGCCGGTATACCTCAAATGCTCGAAAAGGAACGGATCGGGCTAGGGCAATGGAAGAAAAATGGAGCAAGAAACCGGTCGGGTCGGACCGGTCAAACTAGGGGCTGCTTGGACCGGATTTTTGGGGCTGTGGGCAGCAACCAGGTCGGTTCTCACGGATCTGGACTGCTGGGTCGGGTTTGAGGCGGATCTGAGGAGCTGGTGGGTCGTGGTGTCCGGGTCTGAGGTCGGGTTGGCCCGTCGGCGCATTTTCGGTGCGGGTAGGGGTTGGAACCGGGTCGCGGGTGAGCTAATGGTTCGTGCTTCGCCGGGAAACGGACTGCTCAGTCGCGGGCTGCTAGGTGGGCTCGGTTCTGGTTGCGGGCTGCTGTTCGGGTCGCGTGAGGGAGCTCGTCGGGTCTGAGCTGAGACGGCGTGGAGGAGGACTGGTCACGGTGGCGGAGTGGTCGCCGGATCTGGAGGAGACGGCGGCGCGTGGCTGGGACGAGCTTGCTGCGAGGTGGCGTGAAGGTGCGGACTGAGGTCGGGATGTTCAGTCGCGGGGAGCTCGGTTCTGGTTCGCGTGGACGGCGTCGTGGAGGGCCTGGTTGGAGCGACGCGGCGGAGTTGAGCTGGGGCTGGACGGATCTTTGAGCTGCGGATTTTGGTCGGGTTTTGAGTTGCGGTTCTTGCCGGAAAACGGGTGGTGGTCGGCCGGAAATGATGGTCAAGCCATGGGAAAGCTTATGTCCTTGATTGAGAAGATGGGTTTTTGACTTTAAAAGCTAGATCTTGAAAAATGGTGTGGAAGACAATGAATAGTAACTTGGGGGCTAGGGTTTGTGTTGGCTTGTTGGGAGACATGGGGACATCTATTTATAGGAGGGTGGGTAGCTTAGGGTTTTGTAGAATCTGGGCTTAAAAATCGGGCCTAATAGATTGGGCTCGATTTTAACGACTTGGGCTCGGATAAATAATTGCTACTAGGCTCGATTATTTAAAATACTACTTGGGCTTGAAAATAAATAAATATGCGATTAATATTAATAATTCTCTGCATAATTAAAATAATACTAATTTCGATAAATAAAGTCAAGCTACTAATATAATTTTTGGATCCGGGGTGTTACAATCTATCCTCCTTAAAACATTTCTGTCCTCGGAAATGACAAAACTAAACATAAGGCCAACTCGACTATAAACTAGAAACTGAAAAATACATAATACGATAGTACTAATCAGAACTGGAAATCTGGATAGCTAGCTTTGACTTCAGTCTTCTTCTTACTAATGATCTTGGCTTTGCCATGGCAACTCCGGTTTCAAGACCCCACGTAAATCCGGACTAGTGACTCTTATTTCAAGCCTCCATAATTTACCCGACTTTTGACTATTATACACCGTTATCTCAAGTTCGAGAACTGAGTGTTCCTATCTGGATACTGTATAGGTCTGCTCCGATCATAAAACCTGTCTCACTGGTACTGGTTCGCCACGGCGGTTCACCAAAATTCACTACGTGTCTTAGATAAAATCCAATACAAAACTTTTAGAAACTATACTTAGAAACTTCAAAAGAAGCTCATCTATTCTTTTAGAGGTATCACTCTAGCTATGGCGACACTCCTGGACTTAAAGAGGCCTACTTCTCGGCTCTCTAACTAGCGTACCTTCCGCCACAAGGTGGCCGTAGGTACTACCTCACGTGTCAACTTGGATCAACGTGAGACTCGTCTAAGTTTCCCACGTGTTCGAGCTTGAGTACAACTCCTCAAACTCGAGGCGTGGAGAAATCGTTTAACATTTTCGGAAAAATTTGGCGGCAAGCCCAAAACGTTAGGCTTAGCTTACCATCGCGGTTGTAAGCTGAAAAATGGCTGGGTAACTATGTTGTAGTTTCTTTGCAGTTGTGACCCTCAGGTCATCTTACCGTACACACTAGTCTACAAGTCTTTCTGTGGCTAGCATATACCTGACTTTCGTCGCTTCAAAGTTGTATAAATCTTTGTGTGGATCACTGATTTCTACTCCCTTGTCTGTCGGCCTGCTATTGACCGAAAAAGGCTATCTCTTTCTCGTATGTCAGAGATCCACACTCATGCCCGTACTAAAACGTACGATGTCATGTCTATTCTATTCTTCTATTAATTGCTTTAGTGGCAAATTGTACTTCTATACGGGTCTGTCATTCAGAACGCAAGCCTTTAAGCGTTATGATCCTCTTTCTTAATTATACATCGATCTGTAAAACTGATGAGGACAGCTAACAATTGTGGTTCGACTCATCGTGACTCGGCTCCTGACGAGGCGGCACATTGCGTGCGGTATGCCACATGCGGTTGACTCACTACCCGGGGCCCACGGGCGCGGAATACCTGCATGCGGTACCTACGTGCGATGTACTTGCAGTGTCAGAGTCGCCTGCAATCACAACAAGGTCGCGTCCACGTCTTACGTTAGTAGCCTTATTGTACTGCGACGTACAACTTTGAATGGTGCCACGGCCGCTGACGCAGGAGCATGCTTGGGCCACGGCTAATGGAATCGGTGCGTTGAGTGGTAGGATTGACGGACGCACGGGCGTTGGGCAGAGCGCAGGGGCGCGGCTCGATCGGACTCGGTGCACGGGCACGCACTCGGTGGCTTTGCCCCAATGATAGGGCGAAAGTGGGACAAGTGTGTGGAACATCAGTATGGGCTCTGGATACGTGCAAATGCACGCAGGTTGTGCTTGGATCTATCTGCTTCTTAGTACAATTTGAGTGTCTCACTGCTTAAATGGGTAAACTTTACCCAAGGGTACTAAAATCTTACTATTAAGGCTTCTTTGTTCTCTATTTCTTTTACTACGGTTGCTCTTCTTTACACTATGTCTCAGCTTAATACTGGAATACTGTTCCCTGTTGTTGAGGATACTTCTACTTTGCTCGCTAGACAACTCTCTCAAGTTATCTTTACGCTTACTATTTATTTGTTTCTTCATAATTTCTTTTTCTCAAGGCCTAATCTAAAACTAGTGATGTCGAAACACCACCAATACTTAGAGATGATTTCATCACCGCAACTTTCACGTGCTTTCTGATCTTGAGGCATCGGGTCCCTCGACTTCTGGTGGAGGATGTCCGAGCTTCAAGTAAATGTTGGAACTTGCGGTTTTCCCTCATGGGGTCAACAATTTTTCGGCTCTCGAAGGTGAATACTTACTCTCCTCCTTGAGTCTACTTAGCTTTCGGTAATGGGTGCACATTTTCCTTTCTTTATGAACCGTCGGGCGCACTATAAAGTGACGTGCTTGGTCCAACACTTCCCAATTCGGATTTGAGTCTTCAGCTCTCGTAGCTTCCTGACGTCTCATGCGTTTGGCTCTGTTAACACTGGTCCTATTCTGGCACTTGGTCAATTGACTTCCACCTTTCAGTCAAGTGGTCTTCCTCATATTATTTATGAAAATATGTCACACGATTGCGAACAACAGTTAACTCTCCGAGTGTTGATAGTGACATGTTCTCTAATCACGACTTTTAAAAATTTCTCTGTCGGTATATGAACGCGTAATTTATAGGTCTTCGTCTTTCTAAAAAGACTATCTTCAACTTTCCCCTGTGCGGGGTTGGTTCTTCTTCTTGAATTATGGTTGTTGCGATCTCCCACTTGGCTTTTGTTGGATCTACTGGTGGCTGCTACGGACTGTTGTTTGTGCATTTTTATTCTATCGGAATCTTCCGTGGGTGATGGCTTCTTTTTCGAGACGACGAGTAAGTCATCGTGGTGTCAAATTGTGATTTAACATGCGATCCTTGCTTTTGTTCTGTTAAACTTGATCTTCTCCTTCTTTGACTACTAGAGATTACCTCATACGGGAACATGTCTACTATGGTTCAGCTTCAAGCCTCCATGGTTCTTCCCGGACTTATGGCTTTTATTTCAAGCCTCCAGGACTTACCCGGACCTACGACTCTTATACACTGAAACCCTCGCTTCTTATACTTGCTTGAAGGCATCTTGCCAGTTTTAAGTGAGGCAATCTCTAGAGTTAGAACTTTACTCAAGCGTACATAGTTCAGACAATGAAAAGTCAACTGTCTTACCTATGTACTAATATCTATCGACTTATTCTTCTTTTTACATTTCCAACACTAATTCGTTAAAAAAATCTCGAGCAGTTTCTCTCTCTCTCTCTCTCTCTCTCTCTCTATCTCTTCATTTATTATCAATGTGGCTCGTCGCACGATCCCCGTTATAAATGTGCGTACAACAATCACGCTCGTCTGTAATGTCTGTTATCTAACCTTCGAAAATGCTGATTTATAGCTACAACTTGCTTTTCATAGCCATGGTTGGCCACTAGAATCAGAATGTCTCTCCTCGTTCCAATAATGACTGTCTTCTTCTCTTTGGTGTCTATGAGGTGACGAGCAAACACGCTCTTACGAGCGAAGTCGCACTCGTACTCCTCTGCCGAGCTGCCCCCTTACTGAAGGGCATATAACTCTTGCTCCATTCTCTCGCGAAAATGGCGCGGCAAAACTTGACTTCCAGAATCTACTTTAGCCACTCTCATGTCTGCTCATAATGCTCCTCCTTACCTATATGCCAGCAGTCGTTCCACCAATCTCAGGAATTGGTCTACGACCACAGCATGTTCCCGCTGCGCGGGTGGGTTCAAAGTTCTGCGAGGCAGCTTTCTGGATAGCCTTTAACTATTGAACTAACACCGTATAGCAGATTAGAAAATAGCTATACTATACTTAGCGAATTTTAATAAATTTCCGAAAACACCTAGCTTGGCTAGAGTTCCGGTTTATACTTAACTCTTCTAATTTTTTGCTAGAGTTCTGATATAGTCTAGAGTTGGACTTAGCTAAACTTTCTAGATTTCTGTCTAGAGTTCTCTTTCTATTAAGGAGGATAGATACTAGGCCCTTAAGGTCTCTTGCTATATTCTCATGCACTTGCAGAAATTTAAAACTTAGGTGACTTACCTCGGAGTCGGAGCGGCGTGAGCGTGGCGTGGTCATGCTTTTCTAAACTCTTTTAAGTATACAGAACCACAAAGTGGCTCTGATACCAACTGTAACACCCCGCCTAATTATTTCTAGAATTTATAAAATCAGAGTAAAATTTTTGCTTTTTATTTTCGAAAAAACTCTTAAACTTTATTTTCGAAAATACTCATACTAACTTGCGGGATGCTACTAACTTAAACTCTTTCTCATGCAGACGTAAATAAATACATGCAACCTAATCAAATCCGTTATATAAAGGTACCACGGAGATAAAGGCATTATACATGCATAAGTCTAATAATCTCATAATACATACTAAGTCTGAAACGTGCAGAAGCTGAAACATAATATGTCTACGCATAGTAATGATAGTACATGCTCATATAAGTGACATGTAAATGCGTAACAAAAAGACTGCTAATGACCACGACCACCACTGAAATTTCACGCGCCACGCGCCGCTTCGTCACCTGAAAAACGTAATGGGGGCGTGAGCAAAACCACTATGCTCCGCAAAGACCAGTACTTAATTATATAGCATCGTTAATAACAATATCATGGCTTTAAGTATATAAGAACTGATCTGAACTGAAACTGTAACTAGGGCATCTGGTGGTCATAAAGACCCTGGGCTTAAAAGCCAATCATGTGCACACTACGGGGGATCATTAAGGCCAATTAAGGCCTCCCTCAGAATCACGGGGGATCATTAAGGCCCGCCACGGCCTCCCTCATGATGAACTAACTATTTCTCATACATACCTCGGACATGGTACGAAAATTAAAGATGATGTATAACCAGTACGTGACCCCCACCTGTTAAGCTGCTACTGCTAGGCAAGTGCTGACTGACTAGTAGCTGTCGGAGGCTCGACTCTCCTTAAGCTACATAAATATTTGAGCAAAATGTACTAAGTACTAAGCTCAAACTGAAAATTTGATTCTTTTTATTATCTGATTTCACTAGGTTCTCTTGCTCGATCATTTAATATGAATTTAGAGGATTTGAGCTATTTTGGAAAGATTTGTTGACTTGAGGCGTTCTAGAGTTCTCTGAAATATTTCTAAGTCTGGTCTGCTTAACTGATTTATCTGATCTAGCTTATCTGACTGATCTGATTTTATCTGAACTAGCTTATACTGTTCTGACTTATCTGACTGATCTGATTTTATTTGAACTAGCTTATACTGTTCTGACTTATCTGACTGGGTTCGGAAAGATATTGAAACTCGGTTCACGCTCAAACCGATATTCCGAACTGCTATTCTTGAATCGTCCAGACTATCCGGGCCGATTCAGCTAAACTGGACCGGCGGCTGGACCTGAGCCGGCCGAGTGATCGTCTGACTTGGTGCAACTCAGTCTAACCGTGGTCCAGGTACATACGCACGGACACGGCGTCAACCAACGCACAATTTTTCTACCCGGATCCAGAGTTCATCCGAACTGACCGGGAAAAGGCCGAACTAGGGTTCTCTACTCAACCGGCTATCTATCTCGGTTCAAGTTGAAACTCAAACTCTAAGTTCAACGTGATTTCTAGTGATTTTAGCTAAATCTCAACCGGATAAATTCTAGGGTTTTCACCAAAGCAGCTAAAGTTCCGAATTGTAGTCATACCAAACAACCTCTAAAAATTATGAAATTTAAACCACGTCATACTCAGAATTTATAAGATTTTTCGTGAAAGTTGCATCAAATTTCGAGGTCTTTCTCATATTTATCAAAAATCGGGCATTTCAGCTACATATTCAAAAATCCAGTTAACATACTAAACGGGCACCAAAAATCACGAAATTAAAACCTAGGCCTCAAGTCAGCTATACGAATTTTATCATATTTATTTCGACAATTTAACGCGTTTATCGAAAAATATCAATTTATTCGTTTTAAGCTCGTATGTACCGATCAACTCAAATCAACATCTCAATTAATTTTATCTCGTATTTATCATCAATTTATTCCATATATTTTAAGCTTTAGCCGGTATACCTCAAATGCTCGAAAAGGAACGGATCGGGCTAGGGCAATGGAAGAAAAATGGAGCAAGAAACCGGTCGGGTCGGACCGGTCCAACTAGGGGCTGCTTGGACTGGATTTTTGGGGCTGTGGGCAGCAACCGGGTCGGTTCTCACGGATCTGGACTGCTGGGTCGGGTTTGCGGCGGATCTGAGGAGCTGGTGGGTCGTGGTGTCTGG
Source organism: Striga hermonthica (assembly GCA_902706635.1). NCBI lineage: Eukaryota > Viridiplantae > Streptophyta > Magnoliopsida > Lamiales > Orobanchaceae > Striga > Striga hermonthica. The sequence continues at coordinate 9,191,801 of CACSLK010027752.1, read as the reverse complement.
GTCTGAGGTCGGGTTGGCCCGTCGGCGCATTTTCGGTGCGGGTAGGGGTTGGAACCGGGTCGCGGGTGAGCTAATGGTTCGAGCTTCACCGGGAAACGGACTGCTCAGTCGCGGGCTGCTAGGTGGGCTCGGTTCTGGTTGCGGGCTGCTGTTCGGGTCGCGTGAGGGAGCTCGTCGGGTCTGAGCTGAGATGGCGTGGAGGAGGACTGGTCACGGTGGCGGAGTGGTCACCGGATCTGGAGGAGACGGCTGCGCGTGGCTGGGACGAGCTTGCTGCGAGGTGGCGTGAAGGTGCAGACTGAGGTCGGGATGTTCAGTCGCGGGGAGCTCGGTTCTGGTTCGCGTGGACGGCGTCGTGGAGGGCCTGGTTGGAGCGACGCGGCGGAGCTGAGCTGGGGCTGGACGGGTCTTTGAGCTGCAGATTTTGGTCGGGTTTTGAGCTGCGGTTCTTGCCGGAAAACGGGTGGTGGTCGGCCGGAAATGATGGTCAAGCCATGGGAAAGCTTATGTCCTTGATTGAGAAGATGGGTTTTTGACTTTAAAAGCTAGATCTTGAAAAATGGTGTGGAAGACAATGAATAGTAACTTGGGGGCTAGGGTTTGTGTTGGCTTGTTGGGAGACATGGGGACATCTATTTATAGGAGGGTGGGTAGCTTAGGGTTTTGTAGAATTTGGGCTTAAAAATCAGGCCTAATAGATTGGGCTCGATTTTAACGACTTGGGCTCGGATAAATAATTGCTACTAGGCTCGATTATTTAAAATACTACTTGGGCTTGAAAATAAATAAATATGCGATTAATATTAATAATTCTATGCATAATTAAAATAATACTAATTTCGATAAATAAAGTCGAGCTACTAATATAATTTTTGGATCCGGGGTGTTACACAAGGTACTTTTCTTGGAATCCTGCATGCTGAACCAAGCCAAGACAGTATCTATGTATGATGACTGGGATAAGCACAACATTCTCTTCTTACGATCTCTTACGACCCTAATACCAAGAATGTGTCCTAATTCTCCTAAGTCCTTCATATCAAACTGCTTAGACAACCACACATTTACGTCTGACAACTCCTTCTTACTGTTTCCAATAAGAAGTATGTCATCCAAGTACAGCACAAGAAACATCACCATGCTCCCACTGATTTTCTTGTACACACAGTGCTCATCCGGACATTGAGCGAACCCGTACGACTGGATCACCTCATTGAACCGAATATTCCAAGATCTCGAAGCTTGCTTCAATCCATAAATGGATCGATTAAGCTTAGACACTAGATGCTCACGTCCTTTTGCAATGAATCCCTCTGGTTGCTGCATATAGATGTCCTCCTGAAGGTTTCCGTTAAGGAAAGCCGTCTTGACATCGATCTGCCATACCTCATAATCCATATGAGCGGCTACAGCCAAGAGAATCCGAATGGACTTAAGCATAGCTACTGGTGAAAAGGTCTCATCATAGTCTATACCCTCAATCTGGGTATAACCTTTCGCAACAAGTCTAGCTTTGAAGGTTTGCACCTCTCCATCTGATCCTCTCTTTCTCTTGTAGATCCACTTACATCTAATGGGTCGTACCCCATTGGGTGGTACTACAAGATCCCAGACCTGATTAGAGTCCATCGACCCCATTTCAGCATTCATTGCAATATTCCATGATTCTGCATCTTTATCTTGGAGTGCCTCGTTGTAGGTTCTTGGGTCAGATTCTAGGTTTTCTGGAACTGAGCCCTTAGACTCTCCAAGACCTATCCATCGGTCGGATAATTGAGAAACCCTCCCACTACGACGAGGTACTGTCTGCACTGGTAGACTCTCAGTGTGCCGTGTTGCAGTATTATGTGATGTATCTACTTGCGCACTCGGTAGGGAACTATCGACTTCACCCCTCAACTCCTCTAAGACTAGTCTACTCGCGGGCTTGTGATTCATAATATAGTCTTCTTCCAAGAATCTAGCGTTTAGTTCCCTTCGGATAGCCTACAAACACTCGTGCTTTCGAACGTTTCTCCAACTTGCCAGCTTCCTACACTAACACGTGTGCATGACTACCCCATACTCGAAACTATGAGAAACTAGGCTTGCGCCCTTTCCACATCTCATAAGGACTAGTTTCTACCGACTTTGAAGGAACCATGTTCAGAATATACACAGTTATTTCTAAAGTCAATCCCCAGAACGAATTTGGTAACTTTGAATAACTCATCATCGACCTAACCATTTCCATAAGAGTCCTATTCTTTTGTTCTACAACCCGTTACGCTGGGGCATGCCGGGTGCAGTCAATTGGAATTCAATCCTAGCTTCTGATAAATATATCTTGAACTCTCCCAAGAGGTATTCGCCACCTCGATCAGATTGAAGCGACTTGATACTTTTACCATGTAGCTTCTCCACAACGGCCCGATACTCCTTGGATTTTTCAAAGAATTCGGACTTTCGGTGCAACAGATAAATGTACCCAAATCTCGAGTAATCATCTATAAAAGAGAAAAAGTACTCGAAACCTCCTCTAGCCTGGATCGATATAGGACCACATAAATCAGAATGAATCAATCCTAGCACTTCTTGGCTCCTATACCCCTTTGCCGTAAACGGCCTCTTGGCCATCTTACCTTCTAGGCATGATTCGCAAGTTGGATAGTGCTCTTCCAATGGACCGAGAAGCCCACTGGCCACTAACTTTTGAATCCTCCTTAGGTTGATGTGCCCAAGTCTAAGGTGCCATAGATATGCTTGATTCATACTCGAAGATTCCTTTCTCTTATTAGATTTAGTCGTGACATTATTCAATTCAGTTTGTTGCAGTGTGGGAGAGTTTGGTTTGAGAACATATAAATTGCCAACTAATGAACCAGAACAAATGAAACATTTTCCATAACGAATAAAAACTATGTCATCAAACGTAAACAAAAATCCATCTGAAACAAGTTTAGAAACTGAAACAAGATTCTTTCTAAAACAAGGAACATAAAGGCAATGTCTCAAAACCAAAATACTACTATCAAAAGTAAAGTAATGTCTCCCACTGCAACAGCGCCCATGTAGACGGTGATATCTCCCTCCCTAAGCCGTCTGGGTTTCCGGAACCCCTGCAACGAATTGCAGACATGATCAGTGGCTCCAATATCTACACACCAGGTTCTGGTAGATACAACCGCTAAACATGTTTCTACGACATTAACGAGAGAGTTACCTTTCTTGAGGAGAGGGCAGACTTGTTGCAGTGTCCTGACTTGTTGCACTTGTGGCATCTGCCTTTCGGCATCTTTACCACAGACTGAGGGGCGGTCGCTGTACCACCAGGGCATCATGCATCTTTGCCTTTCCTGCAGACTTCTTTCTCTTCCTGGCCTTGTGAGGCCTGGAAGGTCCAGCCTGCTCGGCAACCAGTGCGTGAGGCGCCTGAGTGAATAAGGCCTCCGCCGACTGAAGCTCTGCTAACAGTTCTGGAAGAGCCATATGCATCTTGTGCATGTTGTAGTTCAATCGGAACTGATCAAAGCTCTTCGACAGAGATTGAAGCATGATATCAACCTGGGTTTCCCCGTCGATAACACCTCCCATAACCTCAAGCTCATTGAGTAGCGCCATAACCTTGAGAGCATGCTCCCTTACGGGTATGCCCTCTGCCATGCGCGTAGTCATCAGAGCACTCATGGCCTCTTGCCTAGCAGCCCTAGACTGGTGACCGAACAGATTCCTGAGATTGAGAAGTATATCTGCCGCAGTGTTCATAGACTGATGCTGATGTTGAAGAACATTTGACATAGATGCCAAAATGTAACACTTCGCAATCTCATCAGCCTTTTTCCACCAGGCATACTTCCCTTTCTCCTCCTCCGGAGCATCAGGCATGGGCTCTGCCGGGCAAGCCTCAGTAATCGCAAACTTATAACCCTCAGCAGTTAACACAATGTCTAAGTTCCTCTTCCAATCAATGTAATTAGGACCAGTAAGTTGATTTTGTTTTAGAATGACAGATAACGGATTGAACGACATGATGAATATCTGAGAAACAATAAAAAAATTCTACAGATTAAACACATTTGAATTTAACTGCTAATATTGATATCCTCAAAACAATATTAACTTAAATTCACCGACATCTTAGAACACCGAGAGTTAATGCATGATACGAGGACAACTCTACACAACTCAACATTCACAAGAGAATGGCTTTCAAAGGCCCATTAATTTCCATAAGGCAAAGCCAAACTCATGACGAATGAAATTAATAGTCGGTCTCCATTTGGCCATGCAATAAATTCAGGGACCCCGAGGGGAGTTATAAATAAATCGCATTCTAAGTGAGTCCCATTTCTCGATCCTGAGTTCATACGAATTCGATTATACGTCATCCGAAGGGAAGCCCGTACTCTCTCATAAGACTCCCTCTAATCGTCTAATTAGAAATTCGTCCTGCTAATTTCCTACAATTAATTTTAGCGATGTCATCCGAGGGGAACCCATAACCGCAATTAATTGATTTACCGACAAATTAGAAATTGAGGCCTTAGGAATTTTATAATTAACTTTAATTTAAAATCCCTTCTCAAACTTAGTATAATTTAAACGAGGATTTTTACTTATTTAAATATTTATGCAATTGTAAATTAATCCTATGTAAATGTTATAATTAATTAACATGCATAATTAAATATGAAATTCTAAATTAATCCCATGCAAGTACAATAATTAATTAACATTCATAAATAAATAAATAAATAACTAATGACATAATGAATTTAAATAAATAAATAAATAAATCCACTATTATGGCCATTATATATTGAGTTCCCATAAACAAGAAAACCTTGTATATTCTTTCTCTGTTCCACTGGAACTCCACTGCAGTAGAATCCTTGTAGATCTTGTACTGCTTGGACACCAAGTAAACCTGTCCACCGCCGTCAGCCCGTCGTCGCCGCCGCCCGGCCACCGGCCGCCGCCGCTGATGGTAGAAAATATTATTATTATTATTTTATTATTATTATTTCTCGCACGTGTCCGTGCGCGCCTCCGGGCTTCGTCCCGGTTGGTCTTTCGAGGATCGTTGATCTCTTGTGATCTCCCGGCAATTAATCCACGATCACAATACGAAAAATATAATTTACAAAATTACATAATCCGATCCTAGATCCAACGAATGGATGTACATGTTTTCTAAACAAAATAATTAAATCTATCCGGTCAACCTCCGGACAAATAATTATTACAAACATTCATCCATCAAATTCCTTGACATGTCCGAGGCTTTAAAAACAAATTTAAAACCATACATCACATTCATCAACATTCATCAAACACATAATCGGCCATAATAGTGGATTAAACTAATTCTTGCAAAACCGAGTTATGCGAATATAATCCAATATATGGCTGCGTTTGAACACATCTTGACAAATAAAGCCGTAAAAATTCGAACTTGTACACAAAGAATTAAACCAAGCTCTAATACCACTTGTTGGGATCAATGAAGATCTCGTTATGCACAAATCAAGAATTCAATAGCAAAACGTAAACATATGCGCAGCGGATCTAAAGGTTTGCGTAGAGAACTTACGGCTTAAAATTTATGGCGATCTGGTTGATCTTCTGGATGGTCGTACACAGCACACCAATGAAAAGTAGACTGCAAATTGAGTCCTAGGGTTGCACGAACAAGATCGGATCGAAAACCGGATAACGGGTGCAAAAACGGAGGAAGACAAGTTTCAGTCCTGAGACACTCCGGCGGCGCGTGCGGGGCGCGTGCGGCATCGTACGACGGTGATCTCCACCATGTTGGAAAGCTCTCGTCAAGACGGTCGTCTGGGTATGCTGCACGTCTTGATCGTATTTCCGGTTAGTTCTGTACGACCAAATATATTTTGTCTCACTTTACCCAAAGGTCTTCCACTGTATATCTTAAACACCTCTTAATCTTGTACCAGTGGAACAACAAGAAGAAGATAAAGCTCGGATGGGAACTGAGAGAGAGAAGAAAGACGTGGGGCGTGTTTCACAAGATGTGGAATTCTCTTTTTTTCCATGAGTTTAATGATGTATATATAGAGCTACAGTAGAGATCCTTAGGAGATTAGGATTAGGGCTCCTTAATTAATTAAAATAATGGGTAAATTGCACCAAAACCCCCTGTATTATACGAAATCTGCGCGTTATCCACCTGTATTTTAAAAATAGCGCCGTACCCCCTTATATTATACTTTTGATTGCGCACGCTCCCCCCTCCTCGTTTCCGTGTTAACCCCGTTAATTTTTTGCTTAACTTCCCGTTATGCCCTCAGAAACAAACAATTACAGTCAGTCTAAAAAAATCTCTCTCTTTTGATAAACAAACACTGAAATTTTAATACATCATTAAAATTTCTTGGCACTCCTTATGAATGGATCCTACACAAATTTCAGTACGATACTGATTACATAGCTAAAAATAACAAGGATAACAATTAATGCCCAAATAAAAACAAAAAAATTAATACAATAAAAAAAGAGACAAAAGGGAGAAACGAAAACCCTAATTTCACTTTGAGGGAATCAAATAAAGGAAAATCACAATAACTAATTTCTTGGCACTTGTAGAAGACGATACAAGGTAAAAAAAATGGATTGAACAAATCAAACGCATCTGATACAAATGTTAAAGGTGTTGGCATCTTGTTGCTTCTTTATATCCCTCTTTCTTCCACTACACGCGGCTGAAAATGGGCTCCATTGCAATTGTGATGAGGACGGGCTTTGGACCATCGAGAACATCATGGAGTGCCAAAGGATAAGTGACTTTCTCATTGCAGTTGCTTATTTCTCAATCCCGATCGAGCTTCTCTACTTCGTGAGCTGCTCGAACATCCCCTTCAAATGGGTTCTTTTTCAGTTCATCGCCTTCATCGTCCTCTGTGGCGCGACCCACTGCTTACTGGGTGGACCTATGGGCCCCAATCCTTCCAGCTCACGCTCGCCCTCACAATTTTCAAATTTCTAACGGCCCTGGTCTCGTTCGCAACAGCCATAACCCTCATAACACTCATCCCCTTACTTCGATTGCGATTTGAAGAAAAAAAAAAATGACGGATGTTCAATTTAATTCAGGTATTAAGGGGCAAAATAGTCATTTCCCTGAGTTTATGGCGAAAAAGTGGAGAAAAAGCCGCACCACACGCGCGTGAAATGCACATCCGTCAAGTTAGACGGTTTAGGGGATAACGCGCAATCAAAAGTATAATATAAGGGGGTATGGCGCAATTTTTAAAATACAGGGGGATAACGCGCAGATTTTGTATAATACAGGGGGTTTGACGCAATTTACCCTTAAAATAATTGTGGACCAAGCCACTTATTTTAATTAATTAAATAATATTAAATGGGCCACCAACATAATATTATTGCACTCCCTTTTCAAAGCCCAATTTACAATTGAGACTCCAATAATAATTACTCGATTTATCTCCCCATGTTTAAGATATAATGTCCATTAATTAATTCGATTACTGACAATCAAGAATTAATTAATTTATTATTATTTCACCGAAGCTAGCGCTCGTTCATCACATTATTACTATGCCGCAATTTAATACACCTGCAGGGTTTAGCATAATAATCCTTCATGAACTCACTCCGTGGACATCATCAAACTAACGCACATGGTGACCGTAAATATCCTAACAGCACATCCTACATGTAGCAATATTACCCAAGACAGCGGGTATATTGGCCAGTTCACTAAGCCTCACCCATGTGAATCAAAGTAATAAATACTACACATATATGTCTATTTAATAATTTACGTTAAGAGTACGTAGTAATTAACCAAGGCCTAGTTCGTTTACGACGATCAGTATAAAATGAACTGCTCCTCTCTTAGATCCTGTTGAATACATAAATGTACTAGTGCAACTAATCAGTCAAGACAAACAGTATAGTTGACACTACAACCGTTCACGATGGGGTGTTCATGTCCATCTGAGTTGTGAACCACGTAGAACTTGTTTAATCTAACATATTTCTCATTCATAAAGGGTAAAAGTGTAATATCATCCAAAGCCAAGCTTTCAGTATATAACACTAATAGTCCTCCGGTGTGTCGATGGTGGGCTGGGTGGGGTGCTCTGATTTCTTCTGCGCGGAGTTCGAAGTATAGGTGAGTCCCCTTTCTTTCCCCTTTTTTCTTGCTCGCCTGGGGTTGGTGCGTAAGTCCCTGCCGGGAGTGGAGAGTCGCTGCCTGTGGCTGTTTGGCTGATGCCATCGGTGGTTTTCAAGAGGGTTGGTTCTTAGTGTAACAGCCCAGTCAACCCGTAGTAGGATATTGTCCGCTTTGGGTATACACCAGATCATTCCCTCACGGTTTTGCCTTTGGAAGCCAGCTCACCAAAACGCGTCCTACTAGTGAAGGTATCTACAGCCACTTATAAGGCATGCTTCGTTCCCCTTCACAACCGATATGGGATATCTGGATCCACCCCCATTGGAGGGCCCAGCGTCCTCGCTGGCACATCGATCCGGGTACTGGCTCTGATACCACTGTCACACCCCGCTATGACATGAAAATCAGAGTGTGTTTTTCGCAAAACTTTTTTAAATAAAACATTTTAGTTTGTGAAATCCTTTTTGGGATGCCGCAAAACCTTTCATTTAAAAATACTGATTAATTTGTGAAATCGTGAGTCAGAGTGCTACCGCAACCATAACCTTACTTTGAAATCCGTAAATTTTAGTTTTTAAGCAAAACGGACTATTTAAAATTCAAACTAGCACGTAATGCTGTATAAAGTCAGTCTGATAAATCAGATCAAATATAAAAACTGACATGCTAGTTGAAACGTCGTAAAATAATAGCGGAAGCTAAAATGTGGCAGAACATGAATGTATAATGGCTGGTAGCCATATATGTGACCACAATCCACCAACCAGCTCACTCCTCTGGTCCGACTCTGTGACCTGAAAAACATAGAAATCGTGGGGCGTGAGCACTAAAGCCTCTGTGCTCTGCAGGAACTCATACTAAAGTAAACAGTGAAAATAATAACAATATCATGATCCTGGCATATACATAACCATCAATTTGTACCGGTAAACCATTACCATCACATAACCGTTATCTCATAACCGTTACCTCATCTGCCAGCATGAAAATGCCGGACACCATGTGCACACTCTAGTGGGCATACTAGGCCACTAGAACCCAGAATGGACCGGCGACCATTCCAAGCAGATACATAACATAACGTGATACATACCTCAAACATGGTACCGTAATGATAATCAATGTAATACCCAGTCTGAGTTCCCACATGAACTGCTGATCTGAAAAATGTAAGTGCTGATAGCCTTGAACTGTTCAAACTGTAACATATATATAAACAAATACTAAGTACTATGCTTAGACTTATTAAAATGGCTATTAAGATGCTTGACTCTGACAGATGGCTCAACATAGGGCTCAACATAAACTGACTTGAACATAATTAGAATTGTTGAACTGGATTGACTAAACTGATAACTTAACTGATTTTATTGAATTGACTGACTGGATCTGGAATTTAACTGGAATATCTGACATAACTTTGACTAGATCAAAATAATACTAAAATATAGCAATAACCGGTCTGAACCAGCCGGCTCAATGTGGCCAGACGGTCGGCCACTGGCTTGGGCCAACCGGCTCGGTCCCGCGCTGGGCCCACCGATGCCCAAGCATGATCACTGGCATGGATTAGCACGACCTGAATGCTACCGGGCCTTGCTGGACTCAACTGAGCACGGTCGTGGACGACCGCGCACATTGGCGTGCGACTTAGCTTGCTAGCATGCTACAAGGCACGACCAACGTTGACTGGACCTTACCGTGTACGACATACATTAGCCTATGTACGACCAGGAATGACTTAGGCGCTGGCGGTTGCGACTGGCACAACCCGCGTGCATGGAACAACCATTGGGTACCACCGGGCACGACCGACGGTCGACTGGACTCGTGGCGTGGCGATTGGCTCTACCGGGCACTGCAGGTGCCGGTACTTGCACGACTGGGCACTATCGGGCATTACCGAGCGCCACAACAGGCAACTGGGCACATGGATGCGCGGACTGATGGTGGCTGACGTGAACTGGTACCGCACAGATGCTGCCAGGCGACCTTGACAGTACGGGACGCTCGGGCGTGCTGTCGGCCACTACCCAAGGCCGACTGGCATGCAGTTAAACGCACTATCGTGCGCTGAGACGTGCCGGCGTGCATTAGGCACTAACCGACTGTTGACTACTGCAGGCTGAGGCTGTATGCGATGCCCGGTTGGGCTTACGCACAACACTCGCCAACCCACGGACTGACTGCCGGTACGCTGTGGCCGCTGTGTGCGGGCAGCGTGATCACAACCGGCCCTTTCTGGCCGTCCAGCCATTTTCTCTGACTGATTTAACATTAATTAACATGGCTGACCACAACTTAACATAACATGACTAATCACATAATAAACGGTCGAATAACATGAACATAACATGTTGAGACGTACATGACCGCGGCTTACGCTACGTGCGTAGCCAACGGCTTGGCCAATCCTTCGGCCACATGACAACGATTTGTCTCGACAACTACTACATGACTGAACATAATTTATCAAATAATGACTAAAGGAATGAAATTAACTCGGGAGTTGTCGAATAGAATCGAACATGGCTCGACATGGCATAGTTCGTACGTCCGAGAGCGACTATGAACAATTCATAGACTTAGGCGTACGATTTGGACTCAACATGATTATGTTTTATCATTAAAATGAATCAAGGTAAGATTACCTTCTTAATCTCTCGGTCACTCGAGCAAAATCTTCAAGATAACTCGGCCTAATTTCTCCGTGCGTATGTTTGGCTTAAGTGCTGGACAAAACTCTCTCTTAACTCTCACTTAATACTTGGTTAAAAGTAAGGTAAAATGTCTCCCAAACACTCCGCATAAATAGAAGACGAATGGAGGTAAATTTTTAAGGAGAAATCTCGGCCAATAAGCTTTCGCCATTTGCCGTGTTTTTGGGTAGCTAGTTGACTATTTACTAGCTTAGTCATCCCTTATTCTTGCTTAGTCACCACATTACGTTTGAGAAGATGCCGTATGGCTTTGATGAAATGATGCTATCACGTGCACTTGCCCAAACTTTCGAAAATTTGCATGGCTTAGCACTTAATGACGTGCTTAACTTGACTTGAACTTAATTAGTGCTAAGCTTGAATAGAGAGCACATAAATCGTGCCATTAAGCACAATAATAGGTACTTAACGTGTGCTTAACATGATTGAACATGGATTAGTTTCATAGAATATGAATTCTAATACTTAGAAATTATTTCCAAGTATTAGTCTTAACCGAACTTAAATAATTTCGGTCAAAACTTGACTTCGAATAAAATGTCGACATGAATTTACTAATTCCAAACACAATTGGAATTATATCTGAAAACTTATTCGGTTATTAAAATGCTTAAACAGAATATTTTATCGACTAAAAGTCGAACTTTAACTGAAACTTAATAATTAGTTTGAACTTATCTTTTGATGATTAATCGAATATTCTCCAATTCGAGTAATATTTCAACATGAGAATAGTTAAACCCAACTCGCTGATGTCCATTTATTTATATAAACTGACTGAGATTAATTACTATCATGGACTCAGTTAATAAATAAAAATTAACCAGAGATATACTTTCGACTTAACGTCGAACTTAGAATTTTACTAGCTGAATAACTTAAACTTGAATATTAACATGAATATTTATTAACAAAGGCTAGCTTATAATTAAAAGCTAGTATTTTCCTTTATTAATAAAACTTGGGGTGTTACACTTAGGGTTTCCGTGGTGCCCTGCTGCCCCTGGTAATCCCGTTGTCCCTGGTGTTGGGAGACGGGCTTTCGCGGGTGGTGCCAATCTTGGGCTTGGGTCGTCTGCGGGCTTCTAGCTTCTGGTCGGTGGGGTTGTGCGAGTCTGGGGCTAACTTCGAGTTGACTGGTGCGTGGGTGAGATCTGAGGACCTCTGCTATGATCTATAGTTTGTGTTCTTCTTAATTCACATTTGATTGTATCTGTAGTTTGTGTTCTTCTTAATTCACAAATAATTGTGTCCTCTCAAGCTACTTTGTCCATGACCTCCTATTAAATTCTTGCATATCATTTTCTAATTATATTTATTTTATATATTTGTTGTATTTGCATTTTGTTTTCTTTCTTGCAATTTTGGTACCGGTGGTTGTTGCTAAACGTTGTATTGAAATTAGCCTGACACTGAATGCAATGAGGACACCAAATTTACAGTTCCTGTAAAGGGATGGTCATCAGCCAACAAAGAGTCTGCATTGAACCCCAATGAGGTAGCAAACTCTTCATTTGTATTGTTTCACTTATCTATGATTATTTGTGACATAGTCTCATGTCATAGTTGCATAATTTGTAGGGAACTGTTTCATTACACCGAAGTAGCAGAAAGAAATCCAAAGTAGACCTATTTGTGGGCGGAGAGGGGACTTCTTCAAGGTATTAATTTTTATCTCTTTCTTAATGTAATTTTAGGTCCTTTAACTTGCAAATACATTTCAATATTGTTGAACTTTGACGATAAATTCTCTATGTGGAGGCACGTCAACTTTGAGGCCAAGACGCCCAATGCAAATCCCAATGACAAACCACTCCTCCTTTTGTTTGTTGAATTACATAAAAAGAATGGCAAATATAAACTCAACACACTGTCACATGTGAACCCTTGCCATGATGGTCACTGTTACTATCTTTGTGCCACTGAGTATTTGGTGGCTGGTTTCTCTGTTATGTGGTCTTGATGCTTTTTACACGTTTCTTGTGCTTAGCTCTACCCTTGACATCATTTTGCTATATTTGTTCATGGTATGTGGAGTAACATTAGTTCTGCAAATTTGATTGTACAAAAATTTCATCAAGACTTCAAGTGTGTTAGAAAGTTTCAACCTTATTAATTTTATTCCTTATCATAAACATGATTCACAATGTTGCAATCTTGTTTCAATAAGGCACAAAAAGTTGAAAATTTAATTTATGTATATTGTGTTATCATGGGTGGATATTTGTTGGATAATACTGCAGTAGTTTTTGCTCTAAATCCATTTATTTGTAGTTATGTTTGTCAAAGTTGCGGCATATCTTGCGTGGTTCATCCTCTTCATGGATTTTGTGCTGGTTTTGTGCCTCGTAATTCCCCTTTTTCCTGCCCTCTTGTTTATGTTTGTTATAGTATGATAATGAGTAACAAACTAAACGTGACATTTCATGCAGGGATCCCGGTGAGCCCAAGATAATGTCCAAAGAAGATATTGTCAAACTGGCAGAGTTCGCATTGAAGGACTACAATGATAGACATATTTTTCTTTTGGATTTGCAACAAGAAGGTCCCGAGGCTAGTGTTTCTATAGGGGATATGTCAACTTATAAATGTGATACAATGGGATTTGCTATATTTTTTATTAATGCATTTTGGCTTTTTTTTTTTTTAAATTGTGTTTGAAATATTTTGAGATTATTAGTTCATTTATTTATGTTTTTAGATTAGAAAAATCACTATTATTGTTGCTTTTTTCAATATACGTCTGCAATTAATGATAATTATTATATTTATATTATTGAAAATTTTTAATTTTTAATTTTTCATTAAAATCAATTTTTTATGACACTTTAATTGTAATGTATTTGTTTGGATTCGTCACCATACAAAATTTTAAAATGACGGTAATTTTTTCACTAAATATTTATCTTTTCAGGACAACCTATGTTTTCATTTTATCTCAAGCTTTTAATGACAATCTTTTTCTTCGTAATCATAGTGTTAAGAATTTCTGACAAAGAATTCGTCATATTATAAATTTCTTTATGTGACGACTAATATTTTGTAATTATAAAATAACTCTTTCATGACGAATTATATGAAATATGATGATTCATATAACGGAAACACCACAACGATAATCGTCACTGAAATTTTATAAATTTGATGAAATAATGAAATTAGTCACTAAAAAAAATAGTGGACAAAGTTAAGTTTTCGTCATTTAAAACTTGTCCTTTTGTAAGAAAATAATAGTTCACATGACAAAATTCTCATAATAAACGTGATAAAATTATCGTCATGAAAGATAACCAAATAACATGACGATACATATAATCGTCACTAAAAGTGAAACATTTGGTGACAAGTTTAAAATTTGTCACCTAGACCTAATATGACGCAACTACGGTGACGATCTCTGTGACGATAAAATTTCTTCATCAATTTACTTTTGTGACGAAAAATAAGGTTTCCATGACGAATTTTATCGTCACATTTTCTGAAACTTCTTGTAGTGTTATATGACCAATGTGCTGCAAGTTATGTTGATTTTAAAATCGCTGCACGGGTTAAGTTTTGAAAAACTTGTGTTGTTCTTTCGTAAATGGGGTTTACTTGTTAAATGCATGTTTATATGACTTATAGGAGCTAAGTTGATCTAAGTGAATGTTGTGGTAAGTTGTTGATGTGTTGGATAGTTATTAATAGGGCTATCTCGATTAATATAGGTTCGGCGAGCGGAATCACCGACTTAATTATTTGTCTTGTGTGATTTCTCCACTTCAGTAACCATGTGGGTTTGTTATTCTAAAAATGCTATGCAGTAAGTTGTTTATGTTTTTGTTGAAAATTGGTATGATCAATGTATGCGTGTGAACCACGTAGCCTATCGATGTGAGCTATTACGACCAACGGTACGGTTATCCCCGTCGATATGAGTTGTATGCCTTTCGACGGTGCCTAATGATAGGCAATCTCCTTAAGTCCTAATGAAAGGCCATATCGTTGTAAGTCACATGGCGATGCCTTTGATATGTAAGTTGATGGCAATGCTTTCGATATGTATGTCGATGTAAGACACTTGGCGATGCCTTCGACATGTACTCCTACTGTCTAGTTGACGATGTAAGACACATTGTTATGCCTTTGAAAAGACTAGCAGTAGCTAAAGATAGGTGTGTACACATGAGTAAGGTGAATTGGTGTGTTATGATTGGAGATATGACATATTTATTGATTTATGTTCATACTGCGACCATACCATATGTTGTTATTTACGTGCATAGTGGTTAGCACCATGATTTCCATTTGTGCTCACCCCCACCTGTTTCTTCACGGATGCAGGTTAAGCAAGTTGCGGGCGTGACGAATAAAGAGACGAGTGGATGGTCATTTATTAATGCTTTGCTTCCGCTTTATATGAATTGGTGTGTTATGATTGGAGATATGACATATTTATTGATTTATGTTCATACTGCGACCATACCATATGTTGTTATTTACGTGCATAGTGGTTAGCACCACGATTTCCATTTGTGCTCACCCCCACCTGTTTCTTCACGGATGCAGGTTAAGCAGGTTGCGGGCGTGACGAATAAAGAGACGAGTGGATATGTGTGTACACATGAGTAAGGTGAATTGGTGTGTTATGATTGGAGATATGACATATTTATTGATTTATGTTCATATTGCGACCATACCATATGTTGTTATTTACGTGCATAGTGGTTAGCACCACGATTTCCATTTGTGCTCACCCCCACCTGTTTCTTCACGGATGCAGGTTAAGCAGGTTGCGGGCGTGACGAATAAAGAGACGAGTGGATGGTCATTTATTAATGCTTTGCTTCCGCTTTATATGAACCTTATGATTGAGTTTATTGGACATGATAGTTGATTTCGAACTTAGCTTTGAAAATGTTGAGATAGGTTTGTTTTGGAAACCCTTTGTTGGATATGTTCGTTCTGGATCAGGTTATTTGGACATTCATGTTTGAGGTGTCTTTTTAATATCATGTTAAATTGTTGTTTATCGGTTAATGAAAACCATGTGAAAAATCGGGTAGTGAATCCCCGTGAGATCAGACACAACTTGATCTATGTAAATGTTGAGTAATACCCATGATTTCGAAAATGAGTTCGAAAAATGTTTCTTTGATTTTTGGAAAGTCCGGAATTTCTTTAAAATCAAAGTGAGGCGTTACAATAAGTGTTTTATATCTTTTGTGTTGTGAAATGCATTTTTAATATACCTTAATTACGCAAATTGTGTAAATCCAAAATATTTATTAATCTACAAATAATTAGTAGAATTATGAAAATGTCAACTAAAATAATCAATTATATGATTAACATAAAATTATTCTAAAAAATTGTGTTAATGACAATTTTTATTAAATATCATTTAATAATTGTTATTTATTTTTTGTGTATTTAATTACTCAAATTTTGAAGAATTAAGAAAATAATTAGACCATAAATATTTACATTTTTAAGATGCTCTAATTACACAGTCGAGTAAATTTTATTTATTCAAGCATATTTTTTTATAAAATAATTGTATTAATGGTAACTTATATTTAATTATTTTTAATAATTATTTTTGGGGTCTTTTTAATCTATAAAAAATGTGGGTCTCGATTTTGTTTTGTACGTTGGTCAAATAATTTTGTAGTAAACCTGAATATCATTTTTTGTATATTATCGATAAAGTATGAAACTGAATTATTTGGTATACTATATATTGAGTCAAAATATCCGCTTATGGTAAAAAAAAAATAGAATCTCAATATTTTTTGTTATATTTCTAAGAATTTTACTTTACATTAATGAGAGAAAAATACAGAGAATACTATAGTTTGTAATGTGCATGAAATTTGGGAATAAAATTTTTAAAATGACACAAAATTTAAAATGAATATAATGTGATTTATTATTAGTTACTTGCACAGTACGGTGCACCAACTTTAAATAGGCATATTTAAAATGTAATTTTTGCACAATTTATATTTTATATAACATTTTCAAATTAATATAGGTAAATTGTATTACATATTGATTCCATATTTTTAATTTAAAATATTATTTAATGAGCATTTTTAATTTAAAAATATTAAAGAATATTTCTTAACCGTGCATCGGGATTCGTACTAGTTAAATAATATAATAATATATTTGCCAAAAATCTATTCTAAAATAATAGATTTTGTAGGCTTTATTCGATTAAGGTTGTTATTTAGTTTACCAATAAAATCGGATTTACATTGGAAAGCATATGTATTTGGTATGGAGTCTTTCATTTTTTTTTAGTACAACAATCAATGATATTCTTTCAAAATTTACAAACAAAGTTCCATTATATATGGGTTTCTTAATTTTTTTTTCCAACGATATAGCGATCTCCATAAATAAAAACCGACCAAAAAGGTCATAAGTACAAGGGGAAATCCCCGAATCCGGCAAACCTGAGAGGGCAGCACACAGGCTCCGTAAACACTACAAAACCAACAAACCGAACACTAAAAAACAACTAGAGAAACCTACCACAAACTGAAGCTGAAAGCGACATATAAAGCACAACACAGAAATCTTTACAAACCCAACCACATAACAACAGCCCAGATCAACAATATCAAATAAGAAACATAGCATCAAGGTAAAAAACTGACTCAAGACCTATTCTACCTCATCTGCACCTCCATTAGCCACTATTGTTGATAGTTTTGAAGTCCTGCCAGTCCATCAAAGCAGCTTTAATGATCCAGCTTTCATCATGCCACTTACTCTCAAAAACCCAAAGGTTTCTAGCTCTCCACAACCACCATAAGATGTAGGTGGAGAGTTGAATTATGTCCTCACAATAGTCATCATTCTCCATGGAGCTCACCCACCACCACCATTGCTTAAAAGACATCCTTTCCTCTTGCACTTTATTCCAGGTAACAGGGGCAAGCCTCCATACAGTTATGGCTTTCCTACATAGAAAAAGGCAGTGCTCTTGAGTTTCTTCCTCCTCACCACAAACTCTGCAAGTGGTATCAATCTCCACACCTCTGGCCTGCAAATTGGTACTCACTGGGAGGTTATTTGAGAAACATTGCCAGACAAAGTGCTTCACCTTGCCCATAACCTTCATCTTCCAACATCTAGCCCTAGCCTTCTTATTCCCACTAGCCATAGCACTATATTCAGCCACATGCCTTTGCCCCAGCTTGACAGTCAGGAAATGGGAATAGGCTCTCTTGACAGAAAACCTCCCTTTAGCCAAGAAATTACACTGCTATTGGTCTTTTGCTCTGGGGTTAAGAGTTTTAATCCTCATGATCTTCTCTGCATCATCTTCAGAAAAAAGGGCTTTGATGAGATTCATGTCCCACTGGACTCCTCCTGCCTGCACCAAATCCTTAACCCAGAAAAAGTTCCCATCCACCTCCACCCTCAACTGGGGTTTCCTACAGAAAAGTTCTGGAACCCAGTTAGTTTCATTAAGTTTGGTACTCTGCCCATTCCTAATCACAATCTTCACATGCTTTTGCAAATCAGGTAAAAGAGTGGCCCAAGAGTTCCAAAGCCAAGAAGCTCCCCCAGAATTCTTCCCATCAAAGATAGAGCAATCACTAAAATATCTGCTTTCCAGCACTCTGCACATCAATAAATCAGGCTGTTCAATGAGCCTCCACAGTTGCTTTAAGATCAAAGCCTTGTTAAACAGTTGGATGTCCAGAAATCCCAATCCACCATCCTCCTTGGGCCTAGTCAGTTTTTCCCAAGATAGCTAGTGCAAACCCTGTTTCTGAGAATCCCCTTTCATCCACCAAAATTTGGCTACAGCCTTGCAGATATCTTTACATCACTTCACAGGAAGAATAAAACAAGACATTACAAACACAGGAAGAGCACAAAGCACAGACTTCACCAGTGTATCTTTACCTGTTGTTGATAGATAAGAATACTTCCAACTACACATCCTCTCCCTCACTCCATCCACTACAAACTGGAAAGTTTCAATTTTAGAAGCCCCAATCCCCAAGGGTAATCCCAAGTACCTAGATGACCTCTTGACCACAACACCATGCAGAATGGATGAAATAGCATTTCTCAGAGACTCAGAACAGTTTTTGCTCAGAAACATAGAAGATTTATCCAAGTTCACCTTTTGGCCAGTGAAAATTTGGTACATCTGGAGGATCTCAAGAAGCAATTCAGTATGGGCAGTATCAGCTTTACAGAATATCAGAGAGTCATGCGCAAATAAAAGATGAGACAGCATAGGACCATCTCTATTCAATTTAACACCCCTGAATAGCCCATCATTGATCTTGGATTTCACATAAGAAGAGAAGACTTCAGATACTAGGATAAAGAGGTATGGTGACAAGGGGTCACCCTGCGTAATACCTCTAGAAGAAGAGACATACCCACAAACACTGCCATTAAGATTGAAAGAGAAAGTAGGAGAGGCAATGCAATTAATCACCCACTGGACAAATTTTCCATGGAACCCCATTCTACACATGATCTTCCTAATACAATCCCACTCTACTCTGTCATAAGCCTTTTCCATGTCTAATTTGACACCCATAAACACATTAGGCCCAGATTTATGTCTATGTAAGAAATGAAATAGCTCATGGGCAATAATAACATTATCCAACAATGATCTCCCAGGAACAAAAGCAGTTTGTTCAGGGCTAATACACATCTCTAGACAGGGTTTCAGTCTCTCAGCAATCAATTTCGCAATGATTTTATACAACACCCCACAAAGACTAATAGGCCTGAAATTAGTTAAGGCTTCTGGAAACAAACACTTAGGAATCAGGGTAATAATAGTGTGCTTCCAGTTTTTTAACACATGCCCAGTTCTAAAGAAGCTACTCACTGCTTTACAGACATCATCTTTCACTATAGACCAAAATTTTTGGAAGAAAAAAGCAGACATACCATCATCACCTGGGGATTTTTCAGGAGCCATAGAGAATACAATGGCCTTGATCTCCTCCTCAGTCACTGTTTTGATCAGATCATTATTCATTGCATCAGAGATGGAAACAGGAATATGCTGGAGCAGATCATCATCCCCACTTGACCCCTCAGAGGTAAATAGTTTAGAGTAGAAAGCAGAAATGTGTCTCTCCAAGGCATCTTGTGTATCACAGACCTCCCCCACATCAGTAATAAGCTTTGAAATGGAATTGGATCTTCTCCTCTGGGATGTAAGAGCATGGAAAAAATGGGAATTCCGGTCCCCAGCCTTCAGCCATAATGCTCTGGATTTAGCTCTCCAAAACCTCTCCTCCTCAAGATAAGCATGGTCCAGATCAGATCTCAAGTTACCCCATTCCTCCCAATCCCTGTCTTTCCCTTCTTCTCTCAATTCCTCAAGTCTGGAAGAAAGAATTGCAATAGCTTTCTCACTGTTTCTATGGATGGGTTTATGCCAGGCAAGGAGAGCCATTCTGGTATTTTTGATTTTTTGGTGAACTTGGAACATTTCTGATCCTTCAACCTCCACCTGCCAACCACCCTTCACAGCTTCTTGTACTCCCTCCAAATTAGCCCCTTCTCTGCTAAATTGAAATCTCTTATGCCTTCTTCCCATCTCTTTATCAGTACTGAAGAGGAGGACATTATGATCAGAGGCTGATCTAAAAAAATTAGAGGCCTCCATGTTTGGGAATTTGGTCAGCCATTCAAGGGATACAATGATTTTATCCAACCTCTCTTCCACATAGCCATCCCCTGCACTATTGTTCCCCCAAGTGAAAAATGATCCCAATTGATTCACCTCCTGCATCTCCATATTCATGATAAACTCTTGGAATCCTACAAAGTTATTAGGAGATCTCCTTACACCACCTCTTTTCTCTTCATTAGAAACAAGATCATTCCAATCCCCAGCCATCAGCCAGCTATTGCCCCACCTCCTTCTGTTAACTTCAAGAAATTCCCACTGCTCTTCCCTCTCTCTTTTGTCTGTACTCATGTACACAAAAAATAAACCAACCCCAATCAGACATCCCTGCCGCTTTCAGCTCAACTTGGCAGCAGAAATCATTCCCTACTATTTGCTTAATCTCAACACATCTGTCCCACATTAACAGCAAGCCACCTCTAGTTCCCTGAGGGTTCACCAAATGCCACCTATCTTGGTAGCCCAACTTTCTACACACTGATTTAGTAAACTGCACAGATTTCTTGGTCTCAGATAAGAATACTATATTTGGGTGGTGGATTCTTCTAGAATCCTTGATCTAGGAAACTATAAAGGGCCCACCCAGCCCTCTACAGTTCCACACCATAGCTTTCATTGATCACATTGGGGCCATTTATGGCTGGCCTTCTCCACCACAGATTGCTCACCTTTACTCTTCTTCTTTTTACCATTATCTGCCTCTGCATCATTGTCCACCCCATCATAGATAACCAAAGCTCTATTCCTCTTAAGGCTTTCAGAATGATCTAGACCACTGGATTTCACAGGAACTCTCTGCAGTCTACTTTTTGATGTGATTTGCCTCTTCCACCCAGCCCCAGATCTCTTTCTCAAATCAGCTTTACACAGTTCACCCACTGTTTCTTCAATAATAAACTCCTTAGCCTGCACACATTCCTCCACCTCCATCATTCTTCTTCCCTCATCTTCCACATGCTTAGCCACATTGCTAGGTGTTGGCTCAGCCACCCCCACAAATTCTTGTATCTCTCCATTCTTAGCACATGGGCCTCCTAATTCCCCCAACACAAGGGGTGAATGATCCCCACTTTCATTGCTTCTGATTATCTCTCGTTGACCCACATTGGAAATGATATTATCAGAGGCAAAGGAACCTTGGACTGGGTTGGTTTTCGGGTGATCTACTTTCTCACTGAACTGTCAGACTGCAAACTCCTTCCCCCCACAAATGCCTCCGAAGTATTTAGCCATTCCCCAAACTGACCATCAGCCACACAGTTATTCACAAAGTCTCTCAATCTTTTGCTACAGCTCCTGTCCAGATTCCCTATCATCCCACAGTAGTAGCATAGATTGACTAATTTCTCGTACCTAAATGCCACCATCACCTTTTGATTCCTAAGTTTAATGGATGTGCACCTGGGAATTGGTTCTTTCAGGTCGATTGCCACCAGCAGTTTCAGAAAACTCCCTACATCCCCGCCAACCTTACAAACAATCACGTTTTTAACTTTATTGAAAATTCTTCCAACCTTCTGGCCAACCTCAGTGCTCATCCAATTCAGAGGAACATTCAAAACCTGTACCCAAAGTGTGATCTCATCAAAGCAGCTGTGATTGCTATGTAGCCCATGAAACCATTCTTTCAGGATTAAGTATTGGTTTCCATACATCCAATTATGGCCTGCAGACACCTTCTTTTTATCCTCTTGAGAGAGAAATATAAACTGGAAAAAGATTTCGCTAATCTCTTTCACCTCCATGGAATATTGCATTCTCCAGATGGCGCCCATCGTTCTCTTAATTCCCAGGAGACCAGCATGCCTATCACCCACAACCTTACCAAATAAGCTTCTATTGCACTCCTCATCACTTGATTTGATATCATCCCCAGTGATTTCAGCCTCTCCTGCTTCTTTTGCCGATAAGGACATTTTGAACAGTTGTTGGAGAACCCCATCATCCCCCTCACTCGCCTTGGCCATACCTGCTAAGGATTCCTCCATCCTAGACCAACCCCCAAATCAAAATAATAAAACCCTAATTCGCTCTCACAGACCACGATCCCTGCGCAAACCTCCCCCCGAAAGCTGCCCCACAAACCCAAATAACGAAACGGATGGAAAGCAAGATAAAACAACGAAAAGATATTCAATACTCGCCGGAATTCAGCTCCCAACCGGGAAAATGAGGCTCTTACCCAAGAGAATTTTGGATCCCACCCGGGAGAATTTTTTATAAATGGTAGATTAGTAGATTATTTTTTTCATTATATGGGTTTCTTAATTTATTATTGAAATTTTTATATAAAATGTGGAACCAACTGATATGCGAATCAACTTGGTTTTCTAATTTATGAAAGCATACATTAACTGATATGCCAGTTTTTTTTTAAAGTATGCATAACAACAATTCAATTAAATTGAATACGACACTATTTTTTTTCATTTACCTTCAGTAAGCCGCAAATTATTTAAAACTTACATTATTTTTCATACAAGAATATCCAAAATCTTTTAAAATTTACAAACAAAATTTCAAGTTACATGGTTTCTATAAACACTACATAACAAACATTTCAATTTAAATAAATCATTAATTACATAATTTGTAATATAGGGTTTATAAAACTCTATATTTATGGAACCAAATAATTTAATAATATAATACTATTAATCTGCGAAAAAAGATAAAATATACTAAATGATTGAATAATATAATATATATAATAATATAACATAATAGTATAACATTCCGGATTTACCAAAAATTAATTATTGATTTTGATTTATACTCAAATCTTTTCTGTTATCACTAATAATCTTCTTCTCATAATTATCTAGGATGGACAATGTGAAATATGCAGTTAAAGCATAATAAAAATGAGTTTTTAGGATAAATAGGCCGAGTTTGATTGTGTTCATTTCTCTAGAAGCGGCATACTTGAAAAGTTTAAATTTATACAAAAAAATTTTTGTAAAATTCAATTTATGGATCTGACATGTGTGGATGATTTATTAAAATCTATATAAAATAAAAATAAGGTTAAATCATTATAAAACAAAAAATATACTCAAAATTTACACTTTATGGTCACAATTGTTTTAATACTTTATCAAAAATTAAACTTCATCCGATAAATCATATCGTTAGTTCATCATATACATATTTTCACTATAATTTTATTTCATGGTGTTAACAAATCAAAAATCAACAAATAATTAGAGCAATGAGGTGTCTATGCAATTCGCAATTACCAAGTGGAGAACATCTTGGTAAATACCGATCTACAGTTGTCAAGTGTAAAATAATTTTGCATGAAAAAAAAAGGATGATTTTAATAATGTACTCCCTCATATTCATGATGTGTTGTTTTAAAAAGTTGCACAATAATTAAGAATATTTTTTACCAATAGTAACGCTCATTAATGAAGATAGAGATGGATGTTTTGAAAAAAATAAAGAGTAAATATGAAAAGACGTAGTGTATTTATTAGCTAAATGAGGGTAATAATAGAAAAATACATACAAAAAATCCAAAACGTCATTTATTTTGTTAATGGTTGATAAAACTAAACTGACATTTAAAAAGAATAGGAGATAGTATGACTTTTTCATGATGAACATTTTATGATTACCTAACAAATGCTCTATGTATTATAACTCATTGGTTATTAGCATTTAATTATAATTTTTACCAAAAAAATACAGCTCGTGCATCACACGGGGTTACATACTAGTTAATATATAATTAATCTAATTAAATATCTTCTAAAATTCTTGTTCGTCAAGTCGCGCGTCCGTGAATCACGTCCGCACACTTCCCCCGTGCGCTTGCTCACACGAAATCTTCAAGATTTTGCGCACCACTCCCTTCTCGACTCGCACCATGCTTGCGCGCGCCTCATGTTCGAGTTCGAGCTCGTCTTTTTGTTCATGCACGCATCGTTTCGATCCATCGTGCGGCCTCACCCGATCGCATATGCCCTCGACTCTCGGTGTTCTCGGGCTTCGAAACCTCCATCTTCATTATTCTCGCCCCTATTAAGAATGTCCTTGTCCTTAAGGACTTCTCAATGAACTCCAAGCGGAGCTCGTCTACTCCATCGTCTGCCTCGACTTCCACTTATGCGTCCACGACTTCAAAGTATCCTGGGAACTCAAACGAGATCGTGAGTTCCTCGTCAAAAAATCTTGGAAAGTCAAATGGAAAAGTGGGCTCCTCATCGAAAAACGTATTGAACTTGAATGAAAACGAGTACTCCTTGGTTCGTTTCTTGGCGACCAGGCCTATCCGACTAACCTCCCTTGGATTGCTCGTCATGCATTGATGGCCCATAAAAAATTTTTTGCTGCAAATTACGCATGGGCCGAAGTCTAGTCGTCGCCAAAACTCGTCTCCTCGCTTGTTGTCCGTATTTGGTCTCTCGTGATGCCCGACCGCGCGTGACTCGATTTTGCGTATCCTCGCACGGTACTTGGCTAGATTTTTACGCAGCTCATCCATCTTATCACATTTGCTATCCTTCAATCACATTCTTTTGGTTATGAGTTTCACTTCTTTAGTTTCTTCTTCGACCTCTTTGATCCGTTCTAACTTCTCCGTCTCTATTCAATCCCTCCACTCTGAATTACTCATCAACACAATTTTTTTTTTTTTCTTGTTGCTCATATCAATCTCACAACCCAATATTTGTTTTTCTTTCTGAGCAACAACTACTCACCCATAAACCACTCAAAAATGAAAAGTTTTTTTTCTTTTCTTTTTCGTGTATAATAACCCTCGGCAAGTACTTCTTGTAAATAAATACCAGCTTAAAAAAATCAAATCTTATTCCTAAACTAACTCTCGAACAAACGTTATACACTAAAACATTTTTTTTAACTCACGACTGAACCTAAACTCAAACTAATAGTATGTATATATATATATGTGTGTGTGTGTGTGTGTGTGTAAAAGCACCAATGACCAAAAACTCTTTTATTTTTTCCAACAATCGGAACATAAATGAAAATTTCCAAAACCTTCAAAGTTTCAATTATCCAAACATAGTTCAAATATCATCCAAGCCAACAATAGTTTTTAGAAGAGTTTGCAGAAACATAAAATATAAAAAAACATAATTAGTGATGACCACGCCCGTCCTCTCGTGATCGTTGCTAGCTGAATCAACTTGAAAAACAATGTGGTGAGCAATCCTCTAGCACAGTGGTAAAATTCATAATATGCATCGATTCAATATAAACACATATAGCAAAAAAATCATATGAACATGAATAATATTTTGTCTCACTGCATTAAATACCTAGCTTAATGACTCTAATTTCAAGCCTCCATGGTAACCCCGCTTCAAGCCTCTTTGTAAATTTGGACTAGTGACTCTTATTTCAAGCCTTCATAATTTACCGGCTTTTGACTATTATACACATTTAACCTAAGTTCATGAATTTTTGGTATTATTACTATTAGTACCATTGGCATCAACCTGTCCTGCTTCTACTAGTCGTCGACATCAACCGGTACCGCTAGTAGAAAAAACTGCTTAATCGGCCCACTGGCCCACAATCACATACATATCAAGACTATACTAGCACATGTTTATAATGAATAAACGAATCTCCACCTAGTACTCGAAGATGGTGATGAAAATGCATATGGCGAAAAGTTGATGTTTCACAGAACATCTCTCGAGGCTCAGCTCCTCAAAATCTACAATTTTGAGTACAAAAGCCTTTATACAAAACTTGACTCATATTCTTGGAAAATATGGACATTAACTTATTAAAACTAATCGATTAAGGAATTCATAAAATTTGTGGAAATTCAGAACTCTCGTTTATAGGTTAAAGGGCTCAGAAAAAAGTCACAAGACTAAAAATTAGTTTCGACTCGAAAATGGATCGAACGGCTTAAAAACGGATGAGTGAAAACATAAAACCAAGCTGTTGAAAGTTGGATAGCTCTTCTATGCGCAACCAATTTATTTTGAATATAACTTTTAATAAAAACACGTATTAAAGTGATTCTTTTTCTAAAACAATCTCAAGACACATCTAAAACTTTTATTTGGCCATAATATACAGACAAGGGCTTTGAAATGGTGAAACTTTAACCAACACATGGACTTTGCCACTACAAAAAATTAGAACATACAACCCATGTGCAGTCCCCGTATCATGAACATAATTTTTAATGTAGAAAATATTTAGACTGATTTTTTAAAATATGAAAATTTGCGAGACCGAACTACATTTCATGTGAAGACCTTCAACGTTTTCAAGCAAGTTAAAGGGATGAAAACTGGTCAAACTTAAACAACAAATATGCTGCCAACTCTACAAAAAACTGCTTGCGCTGTGTTCGTATTTCGAATGTGAACTTTTATATAAGATAGGTAATTGCATTATTCTTGCGTCTACGGAAGATAACAAAATGAAATTCAAGTCATATACAGAGTTAAAAAACAAACAACTAAAGTTCGAGGGTCAAAACAGCATACGAACATACGAATAGAACACGACACCTTAAGGCTAAACATAATAACTCTCTTTCTCTTGAAACTTAATATCATGAATGGATTGAAATTTCAAGGCATGAAAGCGGCTTCAACCTTTCACAACTTCTTAGATTTTTCATCAAAAATTCAAGGCATAAACGAGGCTCCCAAAATTCGAGTCATCACATAATTTTCATCCAAAATTCTGAGGCATAAATGGATAATTCTTAGTCAATAAATTTTATCTAAAAACACCATATTCTTGTCAATTTAATCTAAGTAAAATTCTTCATAAAGAATCTTAACGTCGTCTTAGAATATTACCACACTTCGGGAATCTACAAGCACAAAGAATTTTAGATTGAATTGAAGCCTCAGACTTGGCCTGGACTTGCTCACGACTAAAAGCCATCAGACTATGTTCGACATTTCCTTGACTAGGTGGTTTCTCCCCTATCGGCGATGGTTCTCGTTGTGCGGCTGCTTACGACTCGTTACAGTGCTGCAGCGGCTACTCGTGGAAATGCTTGTTGTGTTGCTGTTCGTGGCTCGAATATGCCGATAAGGAGAGGGATATTTGAGAGAAGAGGGAAGATTTCCCTTGCTGGAAAAAACGTGAGAGTAGGTGGAAGTTTGCTGAAAAACTTTTAAGGGAAAAAGTATCTAAAAGGCTCCCTTTTTCGGTTATAACAAGGGGAAAAATGGTAATACATTTTGCTTGATTGAAAGCCCATCAATGGAAGCTTTAACTAGGGAGGTTACACTAGTTTGAAAGGCATTTTCTTTGTGATGACTAGGGGTGGGCGCGATCCGGGATGGTCCGGGATTTGACCTATCCCGGTACCTGTCCCCTTTTTATGAATCGGTCCGGGAACGGTCCGCGACGAGACATTGTCCCAAACGAATTGGTATCAAATGGGACTGGGAAAAAACGGTTTGGGACCAGGACAAAACATATAAAAAAATAACTCAACCAAATTCCAATTTGATTTGAGGAATTGGTTGGGAATGAGAATGTGAAATTGTTTTGGAATGAGAATTGTGAAAAGTGAACTTCAGTTCGACTTCAACCCCCTACGATGAGAAAATTGCAATTTTAGTCCAGTAACTTAGGCTGTTTCCCATTTTAGTCCACTAACTTAGGCCGATCCAAATTTGGTCCAAAAACTCTCAAAAGTTAGTCCAAAACCTTAGGTTGTTTCCCATTTTAGTCCACTAACTTAGGCCGATCCAAATTTGGTCCAAAAACTCTCAAAAGTTAGTTAAATCAGTCCAATTTCAGTCCAATTGATTGGTCAATTTCAGTCCAATTTTAGTCCAATTTTAGTCCAATTGGACTGATTTAACTAACTTTTGGGAGTTTTTGGACCAAATTTGGATCGGCCTAAGTTAGTGGACTAAAATGGGAAACAACCTAAGTTGCTGGACTACAATTGCAATTTTCTCCCCTACGATAATGTCTCATTGCCTTCTTAGTTGACTTATACATTTGAGCCAAATAAATGGGTAATGGTTTATTTTTTATTTTTTTTTTTTATTTTTTTTAGGAAGATGATTGGGCTTTAACCGTACGAAAATTAAAAAACCCGTTTCGAACCCTATTTTTCGGAACTGGACCATTTCTACCCGATTCAGTACCGGGAAATTCAATTTTTTTGCCCACCCTTAGTGATAGCCGAAACTCCCTAGGAGAAGAATATTTGACTTGGTTTTTATGATTTACAATATTATTTGCTCAAAGACAAAGAATTAGGCTAAAAGGTGCAAGTTAAAAGTTTTGTTTGAGTTTGGAGAAAAAAAGTACCTTGGCTGATCACTATAGTAACAAGGTCGGATTTTTGAAATAATAAAATTTTGATCAATATAAGTAGATGTGGACAATTACTATATAAATTAGCTTATTATTTTACAGAGATGATCACATCTCATTAACAATAATAAAGATATTGAAAAAAAAATAGTCGAGCAAGAAAATAAAAGAAAATGCGAACTGCAACACCAGAATAAAAATAAAGTCGACTATTATTATTCGAATGGGTACTATAATCTAATCCTCTCAAATTTTTTATACTTTCGAACAATTACCCTCTCACGGCAATCTCTCTCTCTCTCTCTCTCTCTCTCTCTCTCTCTCTCTCTCTTGTAATCACCCTTTTTTCGGTAATTACAAAGATACACGACCAGCCCTCTCAACGAAAACACCAATGATGATGATCGTATATCTTGATTGCTTCAAACCTTGTCGATCGCCTTTATTCTCCGCGATAAGTTTCTAATACGCTCGCCGATTCTTTCATATTTTGCAATAGTCTGTGACGAAACCCGAATGTTGGTCTTATTTTTAACCCTATTTGTATGTAAAACTCACAATAATTCTGACACACAATATTTGTGCCCCAGTGGGACGATTTTATTATTATTTCAATTATAATGAAAAACTTAAACATAGCATGGGAATTTAGATACTAGAAATAAACTAAGTATAATCCTAATAGCATGATTGGTACAATGTAATAGAATTTGATAGGAATGGAATGAGTTGAAGAATTGAATGAATATGGGAAAGGAATGAAACCAGTTTTTCCATTGATATGTTTGGTATGCAGAAGGAATAAGACCTGAATGGAATGATAATATCTTTCTATATTATCATTTATCACTATTTTATATAAAAAAAAAACTAATATTTATGTTAGTATTTTCTCTTTATGATAATAATAAAATTATTTTTTTATAAAAAAATATACTATATTTTGATAAATATATTTTTGTATTTTTACACTCATATATATTATATAATAAATTAGTGAATTATATATTCATATACATATTAGCTAATTCAAATATAGCATTACATAAACCCCTATAACCTTATATAGTCGAATATAATGTTGTATATTATAATTCAAATTTATGAATAAGTTTATAATATATATGATTTACAAAAATAAAATAATATCTTTTTAAATTATAAATACATTTTTAGTTTTATCTATAGTAATATAAAGAGGTTGTTGGAAAAATACAAAAATAGTAACTTTGACTTAAAAAAATAATTGTTGACTTACTAATATAAGCAGTAATAATGAGCCCCACACATCAACCAATTTAATCGGATTCTGGTAACAAATTTGATCGGATTTTGATAACAAATTTCAGATTTTGGTAACAAATTTGATCTTATTTTGATAACAAATCTCATTTTTTTAACAGATTTGATCTGATTGTGATAACAAATCTCAAATTCTGATAACAAATCTGGGATTTTTATAACAAATCTTTTAAAATATCAGTTTTTCTGGTAACACGCTTCATATTATTTACACACAATATATTGCCGATAATCTTTGAGATTACTTTTGGTAAAAATTTCATTATTTTTTCGGATTGTTCGGAGTTAAATGTTGCAGAAAAAATCTCGATATTTGATAAATGATATATATCAAAATAAAAATATCTTTTTTCAATCAATCCAAAAAGCCTTACCAAATTAAATTGTAACAAACTCCATTAACTTTACTAAACATTATGTCACATTGTTATGACACATAATCTTCAAAATAAAAAATTAATTTTTGACTTACTAATATAAGCATTATCAACGGGCACCGCATGTCAACTAATTTAATCGAATTTTCGTAACAAATTTGATCTTATTTTGATAACAAATCTCATATTTTGTTTACAAATTTGATCTGATTGTAATAACGAATCTCGGATTTTGATATCATATTTTTTGAGATATCGATTTTTTTGGTAATACACTTCATAGCTATTTAAACACAATATATTGTCGATAAGCTTTGGGATTTCTTCTGGTAACAAATTTCACAATTCTTTTGGATTGTTTGGAGTTAAATATTGCAGAAAAAATCTCGAGCTTTGATAAATGATACATACCAAATTAAAAATATTATTTTTAAATCCATCCAAAGACCTTACCAAATTAAATTGTAACAAACTCCATTAATTTTGGTAAACATATGTCACATTGATATGACACATAATCTTCAAAATAAAAAATTAATTGTTGACTTACTAAGTAATATCAATGGGTCCCACATGTCAACCAATTTAATCGGATTTTGGTAACAAATTTGATCAGATTTTGATAACAAATATCGGATTTTTGTAACAAATTTTATCTTATTTTGATAACAAAATCTCAGATTTTGTTAACAAATTTGATCTGATTGTGACAACAAATCTTGGAATGTGATAACAAATATATTGGAAAAAATCATTTTTCTTAACATAGTTATTTACACACAATATATTGTCGATAATCTTTGGGATTTCTTTTGGTAACAAATTTCACAATTTTTACGGATTGTTTGGAGTTAAAAATTACAGAAAAATCTCGAGATTTGGCAAATGATACACATCAAAATAAAAATATTATTTTCAATCAATCCAAAAAGCCTTACCAAATTAAATTGTAACAAACTCCATTAATTTCGGTAAACATTATGTCACATTGATATGACAAATAATCTTCAAAATAAAAAAATTAATTGTTGACTTACTAATATAATCAATATCAATGGGCCCCACATGTCAACCAATTTAATCGGATTATGGTAACAAATTTGATTGAATTTTGATCTTATTTTGATAACAAATCTTGAATGGTTGACAAATTTGATCTGATTATGACAACTAATCTCGAATTGTGATAACAAATCTCATATTTTTATAACAAATCTTTTACAATATCGATTTTTTTGGTAACACACTTCATAGTTATTTACACACAATTTATTGCCGATAATCTTTGGGATTTCTTTTGGTAACAAATTTCAAAATTTTTTGGATTGTTTGGAGTTAAATATTGCAGAAAAAATCTCAAGATTTGATAAATTATACATATCAAAATAAAAATATTATTTATCAATGAATCTAAAAAGTCTTACCAAATTAAATTGTAGCAAACTCCATTAATTTTGGTAAACATTATGTCACATTGATATGGCACATAATCTTCAATAATTGATAAAATCCGAGACACATGGAACACGTTCCACATTTTTTGTTTTTGTTATTTTCTTTTTATAAAAAACGGATAACCATATTTTTTTAAGTCGATCGTATTCACGTTATTTAGGAAAATAAATTCTACTCAACTTAAAAACCTGACACGTAAATCAATTTTTAAATTTTCGCGCGGGGCATATGTCACATACACAAATGTTCGTATAACCATCACCAACATTGAACCAAAAATATTCTACAACCAATACATCCCACAAAATATACATTTTTACAAGTTTTTTCGTAGACATTCAAAATGACATTGGATTTTGGAGTAATCATGGATATCAAACAATATTGTTTTATAAATCGATGATAGGTAATTGGAGGATCATTACTAATGGCCAAACCAACATTTTCAAGTGGAGGGGTGAATTTTCTATGTATCGTTTTGACATTAGGAACTTTCTAACTTCAATGGATGTTCATAATATTGATGAAGTCATGTTGTTTGGTACGTTATAATTTTTTGTTTATTTCTTATTTTGGTTTTTTTAAGTTAAAATATTTAATAAACTATATTATACATTACGCATTTCAATATGATGCAGTGTCTTACATTTTCGTAGATGTTATTGGATTGGTTGTTTCAATACAACCTATTCAAATGAAGTTTGTCGAGGGAGTTCCTACCCAAATGATTGTATTCTCTATTATGGATTGGAGTAAGAATCTTTAGCAATATATATTCATATTTTATATTCTTATGTTTTTATATGATTTTTTTCTATTATATTTCGATTTTAATGTTTTACGCATGTAATACATAAAAAAATTAAAATATCAATGTTTAGAATTTATTTTTCCATCTCGTAATATGTCGTTTAAAAACCTCTTGGATATTGTGTAGGGGAACCATAAAGAATTGCACGGTCTGGGCCAGTTGTATGTTGTTGTCTCCCGTGTTACAAATATAAATGGTTTGAAAATTCTAATTTGTGGCAATGATGACGTGCCAGAGAATCAAACCATGAACGTTGTATATAAGTCAATGTTCAGTAATATATAGATTTTATTTTCATTATATTTATCTATTGATTAATTATGAATGACTTGATCTTTCCTTTAGTAAGTACTTTTGAATTTTTACTTAAACTTGCTTTTTAAAAGGGACGGAGATAATAATCTCCCGTGCATCGCACGGGTACTGTACTAGTTTTTATATAATATGGTTTGGGCATGTGCATAGGAGAGACTTAGAAACATTAGAATTAAGAACACAAATCAAAACTGGAAGGGTAGATCTAAGAAAACTTAGAAGAAAATAATAAAAAATTATTTTAAATATTTAAATTTGAATGTGGATGTGTGTTTTGAACTTTTGATCGAGCACGATGGTGAGCTGACGACAGACGATTCATATAGCCGACCCCACTTAGTGAGATTTTATCGACTTGTGTTGTTGTATAAGTATTTCATATATTTGTTTGAAATATGAACAATAAATGTAAATAAGTTTTAAAATTTTTTATTTGAAATTTATTTTTTGGAATTATTTTATTTAATATTAATCATAATTTATAGTGTATATTATATATTTATTTATTATTTGTTAATTTTATTTCTTGAGAAATTGATTTCTACATATATGGGAATAGGAAAAACCTTGTATTTGCTATGGAATGGCTAAACCCATGAGATGAGATTTGCAATTCCCATTGGAATGGTCATTCCTTTCAAAAAAAAAAAAAATAAAAAAACCAATCATGAAAATAGGAATGAGTAAGGGAATAGACATTCCATTCCCATGTCATTCCCTCATACCAATCATAAAGAGAATTAGAATTCTAAACCTAAGGAATAATATAATTAGCATCTAAGAATTAACTAAACTAGTCAATCTCCTAACAAAATAACCTGCCCCCTTAAAAAACTAATATTAACATAATTAAACTACTAAACTATCTGATCTATAACTCACGGCAACAATTAAATATGCCCTAACCGAACAAACTACTACTTCTTACCCACTAATAAACTCGCACTAATCTACTAAATCTCCAAACAATTTCTAACTACAACTAACGGTCTAACTAAATAATAAATACATAATTAATCTAATTAATAAACTAACTAGAAATAATTATATTAATCTTTTAGAATATTTCGGCATCTCCAAGAAGTAGCCAAGGCTCCTAGAAGCTTCTCGACCCTTGCCCTCAAGTCACACCGACCATTCTTGCATCCCAAGTAGCTTGTGCGTGTTGTTGTTGGAATATGTATATATTGTGTATGTGAATGTTGAGTAAAGTGAGTAGTATAAAGATGATGGCTAGACTAAGATTTTATTGGAAGGAGGTAGAAACTTTTTATTTCTCATCAACTCATCAATTCACTTTACATCACACATGGGGTATTTATAGGCAAAGGTGGAAGCTTCTAGTCCACGCCATATAATTCACTTTTCCTAGATTTTTCTACACAAGTCTATTCTACACACTTCTGCACATGCCATAATATCTTTTCTTAGATTATTCTACATAAATGTAATCTACCACATTGAAGATAATTCTTCAAATACAATATTATAATTTATAAATCAAGTTTAATTTTCAACATCCCCTCTTAAACTTGATTTGTCATCCCGAGCAAACTCCTGAGCCTTGTAAAATCTTCATACTTGAAGGGCTTGGTAAAAATGTCAGCGATCTGGTCTTGTGATTTGACGTGCTCCACTTGAACTTCCTTTTTTGAAATGCATTCTCTGATGTAATGGAAGCGTGTGTCTATATGTTTGCTCCGATTGTGGATCACCAGATTATTTGCTTGTGCAATTGCCGACTTGTTGTCCACAAAAATTGTTGTTGCCTTCATTTGTGGCCACCCAAGCTCATTTAGCATGTTCCTTAGCCAGATTGCATGACAAACGGTGGATGTGGCGTCTACATATTCTGCTTCACATGTTGACAATGTGACTATCGGTTGCTTCTTCGACATCCACGTGAAGGCAGTATCTCCCATAAAGTATACAAAGCCACTTGTACTTTTCTGATCATCATTGTCTCCAGCCCAATCGCTATCACTATACCCAACCACTTCGAATTGGTTAGTATGTGAATAGAGTAGGCCATAGTTGAGCGTACCTCTCAGATATCGAAGAATTCTCTTGGCCGCCTTGAGATGTGTAGTGGTTGGATTTTCCATGTAGCGACTCACGACTCCGGTTGTGTAGAGAATATCAGGTCTTGTACATGTCAAGTATCTCAAACTACCAACCAAACTCTTGAAAAGTGTAGAGTCCACCGCTTCTCCTCCATCGTGCTTGGATAACTTGTTCCCGCACTCTGCTGGTGTGTTAATCGGCTTGCATTTTTCCATATTGAACTTCTTGAGGATCTCTTTGGCATATCCTTCTTGAGTGATAAATATTCCATCAAGTTGCTTGACTTTTATACCGAGGTAGTACGCCATGAGCACAATGTCGGTCATCTCGAACTCTTTAGTCATTACCTTCTTGAACTCTTCAAATATCCTTGGATTATTTCCTGTGAAGATAAGATCATCTACATATAAGCACAGAATTAAGATATCTTCACCTTTGATCTTGACATAGAGGGCATGCTCATGTGGGCATTTGATGAACCCATTTTCTTCCAAGTATTTATCGATCCTTTTGTTCCATGCCCTCGGTGCTTGCTTTAACCCATATAGGGCCTTTTTCAATTTTAGAACTTTATCTTCTTGGCCTTTCACCTCGTAGCCCAATGGTTGCTTGATATAGATTTCTTTGTCAAGATCTCCATTTAAGAAGGCCGATTTAACATCCATTTGATGAATCTTCCATCTATTGTGAGCTGCAAGAGAAATTATTAGTCTAATAGTTTCTAGTCGAGCAACAGGAGCAAATACCTCGTCATAGTCGATTCCTTCTCTTTGGTTGTAGCCTTTTGCGACGAGTCTTGTTTTGTATCTTTCAACTTCTCCACTTGAATTTCTTTTTATTTTATATATCCACTTGACTCCAATAGCTTTGTGGACTTTAGGGAGCGTTGCAAGCTCCCATGTATTATTCTTCTCGATGGCTTTGATTTCCTCATCCATCGCATTTTGCCACTTTTCATTCTTCTCAGTGTTCATTATATTTTTGGGCAAGTAATAACCGAGTTACCCGACTCGGGTCGTTCTCAAAGGAAAGATAGCCGGACTAAATAGTACATTTATTCAATTCACAAAAGAGAAAATAATCCTAAACATTCTAATTCGATTTTATTGATTTGGTTTTTAACTAAAACAATTTAAATATAACAACTTAGAAATTTAATACAATATGATTTAAACAAGCTAAATAATTAAAATAATTTCAATGAATATAAATAGCTAGGGTATCGGGGACAATCAACTCCAGTTGGATTAACTTTTACGGCAATCAATTTACTCGGTTAAGCGATTCAATTAATTAACTCTTTTAGATGTTTAAACTCACTAACTTTCGTAATATGCGAATAAACATAAAAACATAAATTATTGAAACGATCAACACATAAACAATACGCTTTCGAACATGTTTATTCTAAACAAGTCAAGTTCGATCAATTTCTCCCCTCTCGGTTTTGAAATCGATTATATAGATTAAAATGGTGATCAAACACTTAATCATAAAATGGATAAAACTTGTAAAGATTGAGATTATTGAAATGCTTATAAACGATAAGTAACCAAACCGATTATCCCCTTACCCTAGTTAGGGAATTAGTTGATCATGTTAATAGAACCAAACAAATATTCTTGTAAATAACTCAACATTAATGAAAACGAAAATAGAACTTACTATTAATGAACAATCCGCAGAGCAAATTCAAACTTAATATCTTCAACACACTTCAATAATACAAACTTAAACTACAATTTAACACAATAAAAGATAGTGAAGAAACAAGTAGAAGAAGAAGAAGATGATGATGATCCTTTTAGCTAGAAAGTGATCCCTTTTTATAGCCAAAGTAATCACCCTTTTAGTTGAAGTTTGATGAGAAAATAGCTGGAAATGACTCATTACATGATGTTCCACGCCATTGCAAAAGTCCAATCTACCACCAATTCAACACAAGTTTCAGAAATAGGTAAGAAAACAAGTCTGTTGTCTGCCAGTAGGGTTAGCGACGCTAACCTACCTTAGCGGCGCTAAGGAAGGTTAGCGGCGCTAACCAACCTTAGCGGCGCTAAGGCCCGCTGGAACATAAACAAATTACACTTTACTCCTTCAACTTATCAACTAGTAGAATTCTCGACTTCCATGTACTAGGTAGAATGAAACACATAAGTCTTCTCGGGATCGGATGAAGGACATCAACTAAGCGACTACAATCTGCAATCGAACTATACGAAAAACACAGAAAAATAAGACTAAAAATAACAAAAATACCAAACACACTTAAATATCACAAAAACACACAAAACGAATAAATGGACCGGAAAACACTAAGAAACAACCTAAAACGGGAGAAACAATCGACAAAATATTAATAAAAGTAATAACAAAAATGAAACAAACAACTCTCCCACACTAAGACCTTTTTTCGTCCCGAACAAAAAGAAAAAGAAAGAAATGAAAAGAACACATCCAAATGAGCAAGCACCATAGTTTCAAACAAAACTAATCTGAAACTAATCAATCAAATCAAAAAGAATTCAAATGATCATAAGAACATACCTCGACTAAAACTTGGTTATTTTGATAAACATAAACTCTCAAGTACTAAAGTGCATCATATATGTGCCCCATTAAATTTCTTTTCACAAATATCAACGGTTACGCTCAAATTGGTCAATGATCGAGTCAAATATGGATTTGCCCATCGTCTAACTTTTACTCTAAAACAATCAAATTGTATGCAATAGAGAATTAAGAGGATTTTTAAAGGTTGTAATGTAGGCTCTTTGGATCGGGTAGGATAAATATAGGCTAAGTGGCTAAATAATCACTCAAATCATTAACGAAACCATAATCATGGACTCTTCCGGTTGTTACAACCCAACCGTTTCCTTCCAAATCCTAACAACCAATAAACCATTACAACCAATAAACCAATAAGCGCCTAAATAAAAATCAACTCAAAATATTCACACATATTTTTTTTATATTATTTTTATATATATATTTTTTATATGTAAATGACGACCTTAGGATATTTATTTTCCTTTGGTATCATCATCATTTTTTTTAACGATATATACAACTCCGAACAATACCGACATTAATCACCTCCAATTTTATACAATATATACCAATCGCTCTCCAAAATATCATCACGAGGTTATTAGTAAAGAAAGAATCAATAAGTCTCAGAGGGGATTACTAGCGAATTTATTTACATAAAAGAAAAGGGAAAATACAAAGAATGCCTCAATCATATTCATATTGCCCAAATTCGACTTATTTATTTTAAAGAAGACTCAAGGAAAATCCTAATTGACGACAATTTCAACCAATATCCCACAAAAAAAAAAAAACTAACATGGCTCAAATCTCAGACGGTCAAATAATTGTCCCTCAAAACAACCAAGTATTTCATCAAGATATATCACTTATTCACATAATCGGAACTTCTTAACTTAATCAATCATTATCGACTAATCTTTGCAATTCACCAAAGTCCAAACTAATAAATATATCACAAAATCGTAAATCGGTCCACCAAGCAAGAGAAAAACAATAAAAAAAATCCTAAGCAAACTAAACGAGGTCAACCATATAGCGCAAAAATATGCAAAAACCCCCCACACTTAGCATTGGACAATGTCCTCATTGTCAATTTAAAGTTCAAAAGAGTTAACCACATAATCAACCCACTCAAAAATAAAATGAACTGAACAAAACAATAAAGAGAGAGGAAAAGAAATACGTACAAAGCACAGTGACAAATCACTGTGCGTCCGAAGATGGCGGCTGACAAGGTGGTGGCGGAGAAAGGTCACGGCTCTCTGTACTCCAGCGGGTATCCCACTGGCTAAAACGAGAGTCCCAGGTGCTCCACTGTTGATACTGCCACTCCGCCCACGTATCCCATCGGTTGTCATGGGCCGTCCTATGTTCTGCATTAATCTGTACGAACTTGTTCCACTGTCTGGTTTGCTCCGCCCAACGCCTGTCGTTAGACTCCACGAACGAAACCCAACGTGCATCATTCCGGGCCTCATACGCAGAGAACCAAGCCGGAGCTGCCGACTGGGAAAATGCACCGTGTGCGCGTCCATCGACGGGAGAGGCAGAATAGTGTGCTGAGCGGGGTGCTCTCCGGCCTCCGTAGCCGTCCCATCGTCATCATGAGAGTCCGCAGGAGCTGGACCAGATGATGTACCTGCAGTCGGCTGGGACTGGTCGTCCGGCACGGGTAGACCCATCTCCCTCAAATAAACCTTGTAACACTCTCTCTGAGTGACCAGGCGCGGAGTGTTATCGTCTATGAGGAAGTCGGCTCGAAAAAGGTCCTTTTGGGAAATCCAAATAGGGAGGAGTTTGGGTTCGTCGGTCTGGACCCGGAAGTGCTCGGCTAGCTTAGTCACCACATGACCCAAGTTCGGACCACGTCTCGAATCGTTGCATACATCAAAGAGAGATTCCTTCAAGTACTGCAACATACTAACTGGCTTGTCGTGCGAAACCGACCACAAAATAAATACTTGTTGCGCACTTACCCTATTGGATTCCTTCTTGCCAAAGATCATATGGGAAATGTATTTGTGGACCACCACATGGGCTAAATCGGTGATTAACCCCGAAGACGGCCCAGATGCCTTGTACTTCTCGCATGGTGAGAGAGTAGCCCAATGTGGGTCAACTCGAAAACCTTGAGGGCTATGACGTGTAGGAATGTCGGTGTTGAATTTGTAAGTTTCACACAACACTTGGTCGGTAATTTTGTATTCCGTGCCCTTCATTCGAGCAGTGAGGTATTTGCCATTTTCGTGACGGGCTACCGTGCTAAAAAACTCAAGCGTCAAATGCCGGTAAGCATGTACCGGCGTATCCTCAAATTCCTCGAGGTCGAGCAATTTTATGTAGCGAAAAATATCATCACCGATCCCAAGCTCATCGTTAAAATAGTCCCAATCGATTACACGCGGCAAGGCAAGAGGCTTGGAAGCGAGGCGTTGATAGGACTTAACCTCGTCCATGGAGATGAACTCGAATGGAATGCCGTGTTCTTGTACCAATGTCGGGGCTGCGTTGGGATTAGCTCTTATGGAAGCCGCATTGGTTTTTCTCTTCGATCGGGTGCCTCGTCCAACCATTGTTTTTCGTTCGGATATTTGATCGAACACTTGGCGTGCGGTTTAGAACTTAAGAACGGTTTGAACAATTGGAGCGGTTCTTTCCTGGAGTAGGCCTCCTCACGCCACAACAATCACCAATTAGTAGGGAAGTTAAGCGAGTAATACCTTTTGGAGCCGGAATTCGATCAGAATATAGCAATTGGCGAGCTAGGTCGTAGGTCTCTTGATGGCCAAGAAGATGTGGAAATAGAGGGTCACGTTCGGCTGTGGACTAGGAAGGTGAGTGTACGGTTGTTGATGTTTGTCGGAACAACTCGGTGGTCGAAACAATTTGATGGTGTTCGCCGGAGAAATTGTTGTGGTGGTGTCCTCTCGAATGATAGAGATGGAGAGATAGTTGTGATTGAATATTTGGAGGTGATATGGTTAGAGAGAGACGTCTGATGTCGGAGGTTTGAAGTTGTTGTTGGAGAATCGCCGTCGGAGATGATGGTGGTCGGATGTGAGTGGAAGTGAGAAAAGCCGCCGGGAGTGGGAGAGATTTTGTTTGGGGAAGAAATGAGCAAGAACCTCGATTTTTTTTTATGATATCTGGGTGGTTAGCGGCACTAACATGCCTTAGCGCCGCTAAGGAGCTGGTGTTAGCGGCGCTAACAAGGCTTAGCAGCGTTAAGGTCGAATAATGGCCTTTATCCCGTGTAGTTCAAACTCTCTGTTTTGCTTAGCGGCCGCTAACATTTCCGCCTTAGCGGCGCTAAGCCCGGTTAGCGGCGCTAACTGATATATATATATATATTTTTATATTTATTTATTTTTTTTTATATATATACAAATATGTACAAGTGGCTCAATTTATTGCCGGGAGCTCGGCACTTCTCTCGATCAAGTATAGTGTGGCTCGTTGAGATCTACGGTCTCAACGTGTTTTTTCTCGATTTCTCCTCCGATGTAAGGCTTGACCCTTTGCCCGTTGACAACGAATAATTCACTAGTAGACGGGTTCCGAACTCAAATTGCCCCGAAAGATAAAACTTCATCAACAATAAACGGGCCACTCCACCGGGACTTTAGTTTTCTCGAAAAAAGACGAAGTCGGGAATTAAAGAGGAGAACTTGCATGCCCGGCACTAACTCCTTCCGGACGATATGAGCGTCGTGGAGTCGTTTGACCTTATCCTTGTAAATCTTCGAGTTTTCATACACCTCGTTCCGTAATTCCTCTAGTTCTGATAGTTGCAATAGTCGTTCTATTCCGGCAGAATCAAGGTCAAAATTCATCTTCTTAATTGCCCAAAATGCTTTATGTTCGATCTCAACCGGTAGATGGCAAGCCTTCCCGTAGACGAGCCGGAAAGGGCTCATCCACAACACTCTTTTATATGCGGTTCGTTGTGCCCATAATGCGTCGTCTAATCGTCGGGACCAATCTTTTCGGGACGAGTTCACTGTCTTCTCAAGGATAGTCTTAATTTGCTTTTTGCTCGTCTCCGCTTGCCCTGACATCTGTGGATGGTAAGGGGTCGCCACCTTGTGTTATATGGCGTATTTCTTGATCAACTTCTCGAATAAGCGGTTGCAAAAATGTTTGCCTCCATCACTCACAATGGCCCGAGGGAAACCGAACCTGCTCAAAATATTACCTTGCAAGAACTTGATAACTATGTTAGCGTCGCATGTCCTTATGGGGATAGCCTCGACCCACTTAGACACATAATCAACCGCAAGTAAGATATACTCGAAACCCAAGGATTTAGAAAATGGTCCCATAAAATCGATCCCCCAAACATAAAAAATTTCAACTTGTAGATTATTAACAAGAGGCATTTCATTTCGGGAACCAATATTCCCAACCCTTTGACAACGGTCGCAAGCTTTACAAAAATTATGAGTGTCGCGGAAAATAGTAGGCCAAAACAAACCTGATTGGAGGACCTTAAAGGCAGTCTTTCGGCCTCCAAAATGACCTCCGCAATGAAGCTCGTGGCAAAAGGCAAGAACATCTGCTTGCTCCTCCTCGGGCACACATCTCCGTAGAACCTCGTCTTTCCCAATCTTGTAAAGAAATGGTTCGTCCCAAAAAAAGTTCCTGCACATTGAAACAAATCGTTTCCTCTCTTGGGAAGAGAGGTTAGCCAACAAAACACCATTGGATAAATAATTAACTATATCCGCATACCAAGGATGACTCGAAACTTCACTCAATTGCTCATATGGAAAATTGTCATTAATGCTTACATGCTCATGCAATGTGAAGGAAGAATCGGCAAGAATAATACGAGACAAATGATCCGCCAAAACATTTTCACACCCTTTTCTATCACGAATTTCGACGTCAAATTCTTGTAAAAGTAAAATCCACCGAATAAGTCTCGGTTTCGATTGAGTTTTACTCAAAAGATACCTTAGTGCCGCATGATCGGAATGCACAATTACTTTAGATCCCAAAATGTAAGATCTAAATTTTTCAAGAGAGAAAACTACGGCAAGGAGCTCTTTTTCGTAGTAGTATAATTCAATTGAGCACCGTTCAAGGTCAAGCTAGCATAATAAATCACGCGAAGTAATTTATCAACTTGTTGACCCAAGACGGCTCCAATCGCAAGATTTGACGCATCACACATAATTTCAAAAGGTAAAGACCAATCAGGAGCAATGACAATAGGCGCAGTCATAAGCTTATTTTTCAATTTATTAAAAGCATCTAAACATGCATCATCAAACACAAATGGCACATCATTAGCAAGCAAGTGACATAATGGTTGGCTTATTTTCAAAAAATCTTTGATAAATCGCCTATAGAAACCTGCATGACCTAGAAAACTTCTAACACCTATTACATTTACAGGAGGGGGAAGTTTTTCAATCACGTCGACCTTGGCCTTATTGACTTCAATCCCTCGATTAGAAACAACGTGTCCTAAAACAACTCCACTTTTAACCATAAAGTGACTCTTTACCCAACTCAAGGTCAAGTTAGACTCAATGCAACGCTCAAGAACTCGAGATAAATTACGGAGACAATGAGAGAAAGAATCACCGAAGGTAGAAAAATCATCCATAAATACATGTAGGAAGTCCTCGAGCATATCGGAGAAGATAGAGAACATGCACCTTTGGAAGGTTCCGGGTGCATTGCATAGTCCAAAGGGCATCCGTCTGAATGCAAAGGTGCCGAATGGGCACGTGAAGGTGGTCTTGGGCTGGTCCTCGGGAGCAATAGCTACTTGGTAGTAACCGGAAAGGCCGTCTAGAAAGCAATAGTATTGATGTCCCGAGAGGCGGTCAAGGATTTGATCGATGAATGGGTCAAAATGGTAGCGGGAAATGATCCTTTTTCATCACGGCATTGAGTCGCCGATATTCAATACACATTCGTCACCCCGTTGTAATGCGGGTAGGTATCATTTCCTTTTTCTCGTTCTCGATAACAGTGATGCCGCCTTTCTTTGGTACTACGTGGACAGGGCTCACCCATTCGCTATCAGCTACCGGAAAAATAAGCCCCTCAGAGTAGAGCTTTAGAACTTCCTTCTTTACTACTTCCATCATGTTTGGATTTAGCCATCGTTGGCTATCTCAGAATGGCTTAGCACCGTCTTCTAGGATGATACGGTGCGTACATGTGGAGGGGATGATGCCTTTAAGATCTCTAAGGCTCCACTCGATGGCTTTTTTATTCTTTCGAAGCACCTCAAGTAATTCTTGCTCTTCGTCCTTAGTAAGCTCGGTGGAAATGATTACTATTTTTTCTCTTCGTCGTCGAGGAACACGTACTTGAGGTGGCGGGGTAATTCTTTAAGCTCAAAGCCTGATTGTGTGTTGGGCTGGTTAGTTTCGCATAGATCGACGATCGGTTCTTTGTCATCGTCGAAGTCGGGTATGTTTCTCATCTACCATTCTCGTTGGGCTATTTCTTCAGTGAACGGATCGATTGTATCAACAAAAGCACATTCTTCTACAAAATTCACTGAGGATGCGGATGTGGCGTCTCGGACGGAAATAGATACAGACTTGCCCAAAACTGTCATGTTGAGCGTCCCGTTTTTCACGTCAATAAGAGTGTCGGTAGTGGCCATGAATGGTCTACCAAGAAGAATTGTGTGACCCTTCCCGTTCTCGTGCACTTCGCCCACATCAAGAATAACAAAATCCACGGGGACAATAAGCTTCCCCACACGTACAAGTACGTCTTCTACCACCCCCTTTGGATATCGTATCGAACGGTCGGCAAGTTGGAGGCACATTTGGGTTGGTCGCAAGTCTCCGAGACCGAGCCGTTGAATTATCGAGAATGGCATAAGGTTGATTCCGGCTCCGAGGTCGAGCATCCCCGACGCTTCTTTTCCATTCCCGAGGGCTATTTTGATCACAAAACCCCCGGGATCACATTCTTTTTTAGGTAAGTCTGTGCATGGTGCTTGCCGCCTTGTACACCACAACCTTCTCGCCGTTTTCGTATCTTCTTTTCTTCGTCACCAAGTCCTTGAAAAATTTCACATATGACGGCATATTCTTGATTACGTCGAGAAGTGGCAAGTTAACATTGACTTCTGAGAGCATGTCGTAAAGGTCCCAGAATTGTTTTTCTTGCTTCTCGTCCCGGAGTCGGCTCGAAAAAGAGATACTTGGGTTAAATCGATTTGAGGACTTATGTAGAAGTGGACCTTTCACCAGCTTTTCTGAGTTGGCCCGTATATTCTCCTCAACATCATTTTC
This sequence comes from Striga hermonthica, assembly GCA_902706635.1. NCBI lineage: Eukaryota > Viridiplantae > Streptophyta > Magnoliopsida > Lamiales > Orobanchaceae > Striga > Striga hermonthica. The sequence continues at coordinate 9,146,819 of CACSLK010027752.1, read as the reverse complement.
CTTGGGTTGGTCAGTTGGCTTTGGATCCTCCGTCTCAGGCATTTTTACTTGGTTGTCGACGACTTTGCCGCTCCTTAAAACGGTGATCGCCTTTGCTTGCTCGGGTTGGCTCGGAAGCTTCCCTTTGTCGGATTCGGCCTCCAAATTGCCAACTCTTGAGGCGAGTTGGCCAATTTGCGTCTCCATATGCTTGATGGTGGATTCTTGGTTCGTCATAAATTGGAGGATTTTATCCAATTTGTCGTCTTGGGTGAGCGAGCTAGGACCGGCTCCTTGGGTTTGTATCCCTACCATGGGGCCCTTTTGCGGTTGTTGATGTTGAGGGTAGTTTGGTCTCATTTGTTGTTGAGGAGCGAAGTTTGGGCGATTCGGTTGTTGCATAAAATTTTGTCGGGGTTGTTGGGTGTTGTTGTTGTTTGACCACGAGAAATTTGTGTGATTTCTCTATCCCGGGTTGTATGTGTTGGAGTAGGGGTAGTTAACCGGTCGGTTTTGGTATCCTTGGAGAGCGTTGGCGTCTGCATATGACTCTCTTAAATCTTGGTCAAAGGCGGATGGGCATACCTCGTCTCGGTGCCCGTGGACTCCACATGTCCCGCATGGTTCTACCGCCATCGCTTGTACAGGCTGCACGCTTCTCGCATTAAGTAACCTCATTTGCTCCGTGAGCTCGGCTATTTGGTGGACTATCTTGTCTTGTCCGGGAGCTATCTCATGAACCATCACCGTCTTCCCTCGACTACTCTTTTGAGACGAGTTTGCACTCATCGTCTCAAAAATTTCTATCATCTCTTCGGCCGTCTTTGCTCCTATATCACCACCGGCCGCATTATCCACCATGTACTGAAAAGTTTGGTGGAGGGAATCATAGGACCTTCATCAATAAGGCGGGTGGAAAATTGTGATGTGGACATTGTCTCTGTAAGTCCTTGAAGCATTCCCACGCCTCGTTAAGTGATTCATTCGGTTGTTAGGCGAATGAGACAATTTGTGACCGGAGTTCTTGTGTCTTTTGATGGGAATAATACCTTATGATGAACTTCGAATACACTTGTTCCCAAGTAGTGATGAAATCAGGAGCAAGTGTCATGAACCACGCCTTTGCTCGATACTTGAGTGTCTCGGGAAAACATCGCATTTTCAACTGATCTTCGTTGAGCCCGTGGAGTGGGAAAGTTTGGAGAACATTATAGAACTCGCGGATGAAATGTAGTTGATCTTCATTGGGAAGGCCGTGAAAGGACAGGAGTTGGTTGTAGTAGATGGCTTTGAGCTCGTAATTCTGAGCCGCCGGTCCCAATTGGATGCATGAAGTCACAGGACTGATCATTGGTTGGGCTAAGTCGCGGAGAAGATACCGCGATGGGTTTTTTACTTCCTTTTCGTCGTTTCTTGCCATCTTGCTTTGATTGTCGGAAGTTGAAGGTTCAAGGGAAAGATTGGCAAACAAGTCTCGTAAAGCTTCGTCAATTGTCCTTCGAAATGAGCACACGACCACTCCTAGTACGCATACAAAAACAAAAGTACGTTACGGGCACCTGTTAACAAAGAAGAGTGAACTACAAACACCCCAAGATACAAAAAAAAAAAATAAAAAATAAAATAAAACAAGAACAAAGAGACTAAAACAATAAATAACAAGAATAAGAGAAATCTGAAAACAAAGTGAATAGACGCACGAAATAATTCCTAAACTTTCCCCGGCAACGGCGCCATTTTGTTCGTTATATTTTTGGGCAAGTAATAACCGAGTTACCCGACTCGGGTCATTCTCAAAGGAAAGTTAGCCAGACTAAATAGTACATTTATTCAATTCACAAAAGAGAAAATAATCCTAAACATTCTAATTCGATTTTATTGATTTGGTTTTTAACTAAAACAATTTAAATATAACAACTTAGAAATTTAATACAATATGATTTAAACAAGCTAAATAATTAAAATAATTTCAATGAATATAAATAGCTAGGGTATCGGGGACAATCAACTCCGGTTGGATTAACTTTTACGACAATCAATTTACTCGGTTAAGCGATTCAATTAATTAACTCTTTTAGAGGTTTAAACTCACTAACTTTTGTAATATGCGAATAAACATAAAAACATAAATTATTGAAACGATTAACACATAAACAATACGCTTCCGAGCATGTTTATTCTAAACAAGTCAAGTTCGATCAATTTCTTCCCTCTCAGTTTTGAAATCGATTATATAGATTAAAATGGTGATCAAACACTTAATCATAAAATGGATAAAACTTGTAAAGATTGAGATTATTGAAATGCTTATAAACAATAATTAACCGAACCGATTATCCCCTTACCTTAGTTAGGGAATTAGTTGATCATGTTAATAGAACCAAACAAATATTCTTGTAAATAACTCATCACTAATGAAAACGAAAATAGAACTTACTATTAATGAAAAATCCGCAGAGCAAATGCAAACTTAATGTCTTCAACACACTTCAATAATACAAACTTAAACTACAGTTTAACACAATAAAAGATAGTGAAGAAACAAGTAGAAGAAGAAGAAGATGATGATCCTTTTAGCTAGGAAGTGATCCCTTTTTATAGCCAAAGTAATCACCCTTTTAGTTGAAGTTTGATGAGAAAATAGCTGGAAATGACTCATTACATGATGTTCCACGCCATTGCAAAAGTCCAATCTACCACCAATTCAACACAAGTTTCAGAAATAGGTAAGAAAACAAGTCTGTTGTCTGCCAGTAGGTAGGGATGTCAATTTGGTCCGGACCCGACCCGACCTGGCCTGACCTGCAGCCTTTGGGGCGAGTTAGACCCGCCTTGTTACCAAAACGGGCCATGGCAGGTCCGCCCCGTTGCATAAACGGGCCAGGTCCGGGCCATAAATGTTAGCCCGCCCCGATCCGCCCCGGCCCGGCCTGACCTGGCCCAGTCAATATTGTCAGTAAAAATTAGGATAAATAAGACACATTAACTTTTCCTACCTACATTCTCTATTTTTCCTTTTCTTTTTTTCTCCCCCACTCTCTCTCATCACTCCATCTGCGTCACTTCCTCCACCATCTTATCATTTTTTATTCTCTTTCTCATTCTTTTAATTCTACCAACAAATTTCTTCTTTAATTTTTCTTTTTCTTCTCTCTTTACCTTTTATCTTTTCACTCACAAATCAAACACTCTTTTGATTCTTCTTTAATTTTTCTTTAGTTCTCTCTTTATCCAGGAAAAAAAAAGTTCTCTCTTTATCATTTTATCTTTTCACTCACATACTCACAGATCTAGGGTTGTACCATCTGAAATGGTTGGGAGGCGGAGGATGAGAGCCATGACACGATTAGGAGACGGCCAGTTGTGTCACTTTGGCAAAAAGAAACAACTATTGTGATGATTAGTTAGGTTTTGAGGTTTGATTTGCTTGATTCTTGTAATATCCTTTGTAAAAGAAAATAAAAATCCCTTTTCTAGAAGATTGAAATTTACAGTTGCTGTGTTTTTTTTGTTAAATTCAGAAATCAAAGAGCTACCTTTTTGGTGAGATATGGCTGCCGAAAAAAAAAATTACAGTTCAGGGCAGGTCGACCCGCCCCGACGTGGGCCAGGTATCGGGGCCGTCCTGGTGGACCCGTAGCGGGGCACGGGCCAGGTCGGGCCACGCGTGTAGGGTCGCGGGCCAGGTCCGGGCATGGCACTACCCGGCCCGACCTGGCCCATTGCCATCCCTACCAGTAAGGTTAGTGGCGCTAACCAACCTTAGTGGCGCTAAGGCCTGCTGGAACATAACAAAAATTACACTTTACTCCTTCAACTTATCAACTAGTAGAATTCTCGACTTCCATGTACTCGGTAGTATGAACCACATAAGTCTTCTTGGGATCGGATGAAGGACATCAACCAAGCGACTATAATCTGCAATCGAACTATACTAAAAACACAGAAAAATAAGACTAAAAATAACAAAAATACCAAACACACTTAAATATTACAAAAACACATAAAACGAATAAATGGACCGGAAAACACTAAGAAACAACCTAAAATGGGAGAAACAATCTAATGCAAGTGTATGCGTCCTGGTCCGGTTTGGACGGATAGATCTTGGTCCTCGCCGGTAGAACGCCGGAAACCAGCAAATAACTCTCACACCGGGGGTTGTGTCCGGTGAAGAGCCTCCGATGCTTAAGTCAGTATGTGTATGAGTATACTGGAATTGAGAGAATGAATAGAATGTGTTTGGGAAGAAAGGCTCACCCCCTTTATATAGGGGTGAGATACCTGCCGTAAGAGCTGCCCGGATGAGGTTAGCTGGCTGCCCAAGCTGCCCGTCCGTACTCTGACACACCGCACACATGTCAGAGGTGGCGCAGGACGTTGGGAGTTGTCAGAGGTAGTTATCACCATCACCCAATACATTGTCGACACGTGTTTCCCCAGCACATGGGGTAAATATTCCGTGGAGATTTCAGTCAGAGGCTCCTACGCGCGCCTATGATACACGCGCCCATAACTAAGTCGATTACGAATTCCTCGAAGCGATCCCCCTGCTGGGATCGACTAGCTTGTTCGATCATTAGTCTGGTCGAGCAATGGATTGCTCGATCATTAGTCTGGTCGAGCGATGGATTGCTCGATCATTAGTATGGTCGAGCGATGGATTGCTCGATCATTAGTCTGGTCGAGCGATGGATTGCTCGATCATTAGTCTGGTCGAGCGATGGATTGCTCGATCATTAGTCTGGTCGATTCCCTGAATGTTCGATCTTCCCGCCTTTTGGCTCGGCTCCCTCTTGATTTAACCTTCTCGACCGGCCCCGAAGACCCGTTTAGCTTTGTGTATATAATATCCCATATCATCTAGTCCCCCCCACTCTGGTCGAGTCTGGACGACTCGATCTAAGAGTGAATTGGTATTTATCGACCTCCCCGATGATTCGTCATTCAATATCGACCAGGTAATAAGTTTCCCGCTCACCTTTTCAAATTATTTCCCATTAATTGCCAGTAATAAAGTCGTCTGTTTCAAGTTCTTCCTGTCGCTCCTCCTTTTTCGCCACGCGTCACGTCTGTTCGCGTGTGTCAGGTACTTTAGTGATGGCGCCCCCTCGCATAACGCGCCCACTTGGAGTACCGTGTAATTTAATTTTTCCGCCGCATGATCCAACTTTAATCTGACGGTCCTCCTTTTTCACCCTTTAAACTCTCCAAGGTATAAAACCGGTACTTAGCAGAATTTCAGACTTTTTCCACCTTCATCTCTTCCAAATTCCTTTGCACAAAGTTCTCTCTGCAAAAAATCCTAGCTTTCGTCGGCGATTTTTTCCTACAATCTTCAAGTTTTCCCGATTCTCTCTTCCGCGATTATGAGTAAGTTGTTTTTCTCCTGATTTTTTACTTCCTGTATCTGGGCTTTTCTGTTTTGAGAAATTTTTTCTCTCTTTTCTTTTTCGAATTGGGTATCTGAAGTTTGCTGATTGAATGTTTTGAATCTGTGTATTGAATTTTTGTGCTTGTCTGTTGATCGTTGTAGATTTCGCTCCTCCCCTTTGAAATTCTCTCGGAATCCCTGTTCCTTTTCTTCAAAATAGCCCCTTTCGTGGAACCCTAATTTTTAAAACCTTCTCCTCCTACCCTTCTCCATTTTTGACAAAATTCCTCTTTTTGATATTGTTCCTCTCTACTTTTGTTTTCAGATCCTGCTACCTCGACCTCCTCCTCTGGTTCAGTTGAGATCTTGCCTTCCGCCCTTGAAGCCGTTCCTCTCTCGATTCTTCGCCCCGGTGATACTGTTCCTACCCGCGTCTTCACAGCTCGTGTTGCTTCCTCCAACTCCGGCGACACCATGGATAACATTCCCCTCCGCAGCCGTCGACCTCCTCTTGGTGCATTAGATGATCCAGAGGAGGACGAGGTTATTTCTCCACAGCCCACTGCTCCTCCCCCTTCAAATTCTCCCCCTGAACAGTCCTCGACCAAAAAACTTTCCAAGCGCTCATCTTCTACTACCCTTTCTCATCCCTGGTTTAACCCTGACAAAATCGGACAACCTCTTGGTTGGGCGTTCATTAGATCTTCCCCTTCCGACCGATATGATCATCCTCCACGAGACTGTTACCCTTTCTTCGAGGTCCAGTTTAAGCTTGGGTTACGTTTTTCTTTGAACCGTGATATAATCCGCATCTGCGAGTGGTTCTCGCTTCCCTTGCATCAACTTCCTCCTAACGCCATCCATTTCATCACCACTTTCATCATCCTTTGTCATATCCGTCTAGGTCGATTCGAACTAGACTTCTTCCATTATTGCTACTGCCCCTCTAAACTGGGCCGGGGTCTCTACTTGAAAAGTCGCAATGGTGCGCACTTCATTAATGACATCCCCTCCAACCTTCCCAAGTGGAGCGATAAGTTCATTTTCATTCGACCTGACGCCCCTTTACCTTGGCCTTCTGTCCCTTGGGTCAAGGATGTTTCGAAAGAGGCAGCCTCGGCCCCTCCAGCAAACCCCCTCTTCGACCAACGGATCCATACCTGGAATTCCAAGACCGTTGCGTCTGAAAAACTTCTCTGTGATGACAATCTTCTTCACTTCTGTGGTCTACTTACCCACAAAACCTTCTCTCCTCCCACTGAGGAGATTCTCGATCTTTTTCGCATTGACAACGATCCAGGTAATTCTCAACACAGTTGCTCGTATGTTTACTTGTATGCTCCTGTTTCTGTCGAAGTGAAAAACTGATATTTATCTTGGTTTACCTACTGTACTCGTGTAGAGGCTCCTACTTTTAACATCCCCCAGAGAAAAGTTCCTCTGAAGAAGAAATCAGGGGCTGCCGCCGGATCGACCAGTGATAAAGTCGATGGTTCGACCAGCTCCGGCGGATCTCGGCCAGAGTCGCAACAACAGTCGCCCCCACGGCAAACTCCACCGCCTCCTCCGCGATCGCCCCTGCGACAAACTCCTCCTCCTCCACCGCTGCCCAAGGGAACACAACAACCACAACAACCGAAGAAGCTACAACAACAAAAACAACAACAACAGCCACAACACCAGTCACAGCAGCCCTTGCCGCCCAAACACCAGCAGCAACAGCACCCATCCGCCTCTCAATCGACCACAAAATCCTCCAACTCCTCGAAAACCGTAGATCCCCAACCTAAGACCGGGGATCGTCAAAGAACCGTCGACCGCCATCAGAAAGCCGACGACCGCCATCAGAAGACAGGTCCACGAAACTCCCGCCCAAAGCCAACCTTCAAGGCAGAACTATCGATAAAGCCTCCGAGCCTAACACATCCTCCAAAACCAAAACCCAAGAAAAATTGCCCCTCACCCACCAATCTTCCAAAACCACTCTTGTCGTATCGACCAAAGCTCTGGTCGAATTCGGCAATCGTGATGACGGGGGGCGCGAGTCAGCCTTGGGCAAACGCCCTCGAACTGAGTAGAGCGAGGTCGTTGTCAAGCGGGGGCGCGGTGGCTATCTTCCTCCTGATCCGTTAGCCCCGAAACTGACCTCTCTCTTGTCGGCCTCCGCTAATGAGGTGGCCGACCGCCTCGAGGGTGCCCTCCTCGAGGATGATCGCAAAAAAGCCATCATCACCCTGCCCGAGGTTGGCGATAAACTCGTGCAGTGGTTTGCTCAGGTATTACTCCTCTACTCTACATTGGTTCTTCTCCTTTTTCTTTGTCGATACATACGTTGAATTGCCTTGTCTTCTTTGTTGATAGGGCTTGGTTGATTTTTTGCCACTGGCCAAGGAAGCTCGGGACAGCTCGGGCAAGTCGATCAAGGGTCTCGAGAGCACCATCGGCTATCTGCAGGATAAAAATTCAACCCTCCTGCAGCATAATGCCAAACTCTGCGAGACACAAACATAACAGAAGACTGAGTTCGACGTCAAGATTAGATCTCTCAACGAAGAGCTCAGTAATAAAGGAAAGGCTCTTGCTGAGAGAGATGCTGCTCTCGCGGCCAAGGAAGCCGCAGTGGCGGAAAAAGAGGCCGCCCTGAAAGAAAGGGAGGCTCTACTGGAGCAAGAACGGGTTGCTCGAGCTGGAGAAGAAAAGGCTCGTGCTGAGGCAGAACATGCTCGAGCGGAGGCGGAGAAGGCTCGAGCTGAAGCAGATAAGGCTCGGGCAGATCTGGAGGCCCTTGTGGCCAAAGAGCGGGCTGCCTATGCCGACGAGAAGCAACGCTATGCAAATGCCACTGCTCTTCGAGCAAGGCAGATGCTCTGGGCGACCACAACGGGGCAGCTCTTCCTCCGTGAGCATCGCGCACAAGTGGTAGCTGACTTCATGCAGTCGCTGCAGTATCTGAAGGACTTGCAGGATTTCAGGGTGGACTGCTTTCAGTTTGCCCTGCAAAAGGCCGGGGAGCAGATCGCTGAGGACGATTTCGAGCAGCTCGACCCCGTGGCTATTTGGGATGCTTTGCCCAAAGTGCCCTCGAGCTTCTGCGGGGACCCTTCCCTGCCACTCGAGCATGAATGGGTGGTCAGGGCAACTCGAGAGAACCTTGTCTCGATCGGATGTGCTAAAGAAAATATTTGCTTTGCCCGATGACGTTGTTCCTCCGACTTCTATGTTGATCGTAACGGCTGAGTCTATCAAACGACGCCCACTTAATGAAGCCTGCGACTCGACCTCTGGAACCAGTCACCATCCCGATCCTAATGCCAGCTCGAGCAACGCTGACTCCGTCGCTGCTCCTCCATCATAGCGTTGTATTTTTCACTTTATCTTTCTCGAATTCAAACTATGTACTTTAATGGGTTTTGTAATGATCTCGAAATAGAAATGTTTTGTTTTTAACTTGTTTTGATCTTCAATAATGCTTATTGGTGATTCTGACTTGATATCTTCATTATGGCACCTTGCGACCACTTAGATAGCTTAATCTTATCGTACACACATATACACTTGCCCACCCTTGGGGGCGGTTGAGACATACGACCGTCTGACCTCGTGGCCTTGAACACGACGGGTTTTAAATTTTTTAACACATGCCCACCCCTGGAGGTGGTCGAAGCATGCGACCGTCCAGCCTCATGGCCTTAAACATGCCGGGTTTTAAATTTTTAAACACATGCCCACCCCTGGAGGTGGTCGAGCCATGCGACCGTCCAGCCTCATGGCCTTAAACATGACGGGTTTTGAATTTTTAAACACATGCCCACCCCTGGAGGTGGTCGAGCCATGCGACCGTCCAGCCTCATGGCCTTAAACATGACGGGTTTTGAATTTCTAAAACACATGCCCACCCCTGGAGGTGGTCGAAGCATGCGACCGTCCAGCCTCATGGCCTTAAACATGACGGGTTTTAAATTCTTAAACACATGCCCACCCCTGGAGGTGGTCGAAGCATGCGACCGTCCAGCCTCATGGCCTTAAACATGACAGGTTTTAAATTCTTAAACACATGCCCACCCCTGGAGGTGGTCGAAGCATGCGACCGTCCAGCCTCATGGCCTAAAACATGATGGGTTTTAAATTCTTAAACACATGCACACCCCTGGAGGTGGTCGAAGCATGCGACCGTCCAGCCTCATGGCCTTAATCATGACGGGTTTTCTGCACCGTTGTACTTCTCTTCTATACCCATGTTTTCGTGTTCACTTTCCTATCTTGAAGTTGCACCCATCCTAGTGCTCATGATTTCGTGTTTTCCCACCCGGTTATGTGGTCTTCCTTTGGTTTTCACACTTGCCCACCCCGAGGAATGTTCTAAACAAGAGGTCTTCGACCAGCCTGCCCACCCCAAGGAATGTTCTAAACAAGCGACCACCCAGCCCGAGGGCCTTATTCATGGTGGGTTTTGTCTTCACACTTGCCCACCCCAAGGAATGTCCTAAACAGGAGGTCTTCGACCAGCCTGCCCACCCCAAGGAATGTTCTAAACTAGCGACCACCCAGCCCGAGGGCCTTATTCATGGTGGGTTTTGGTCTTCACACTTGCCCACCCCGAAGAATGTTCTAAACAAGAGGTCTTCGACCAGCCTGCCCACCCAAAGGAATGTTCTAAACAAGCGACCACCCAGCCCGAGGGCCTTATTCATGGTGGGTTTTGGTCTTCACACTTACCCACCCCAAGGAATGTTCTAAACAGGAGGTCTTCGACCAGCCTGCCCACCCCAAGGAATGTTCTAAACAAGCGACCACCCAGCCCGAGGGCCTTATTCATGGTGGGTTTTGGTCTTCACACTTGCCCACCTCGAGGAATATTCTAAACAGGAGGTCTTCGACCAGCCTGCCCACCCCATGGAATGTTCTAAACAAGCGACCACCCAGCCCAAGGGCCTTATTCATGGTGGGTTTTGGTCTTCACACTTGCCTACCCCGAGGAATGTTCTAAACAGGAGGTCTTCGACCAGCCTGCCCACCCCAAGGAATGTTCTAAACAAACGACCTCCAAACCAGACTATACCACATACATCCTGTCATCCAAATTACGCCAACATTCCAAGCATAAGAAAATGTGCAATAAAGCGGGTAAAATCAGGAAAATCACTGCATTTCATTGACTTTTTCAAACTTTGAAATACACATCATTGTTCGAACTTTCTAGGCTTCTAAAAAAAAAAAAGAAGAAACAAAAATTTCAGGCATAATATTTTATCAGATTAGCTATGTTCCATGACCTGGCAAGTGATCGGGCTTCAGCATCCTTGAGGGAGTACGCTCCTTCTGCGTGCACTCGCTCGACCAGGTATGGTCCTTCCCAATTTGGCTCCAGCTTTCCCACATGCTTGAGTACATCGACACGCTTCCAAACCAGGTCACCGACCTGGAGTCTGCGAATTTTCACCTTTTTGTCATGAGCGGCTCGCATCCTCTGCTTGTACGCCTCCACCCTAATTGCGGCTTTCCCACGCAGCTCCTCTATAGTATCTAAGGCTTCCATCATTAGGTCCTCGTTCTGTTCAACATCATACGTGCTCGACCTCTGGGAAGATAACTTGATCTCGACCGGCAGCAATGCTTCCATTCCATAAGCTAAACTGAACGGGGTTTCTCCTGTAGTCGACCTTGGGGTTGTGCGAACCGCCCAAAGTACGGAGCTCAGCTCATCGACCCATGCTCCCGAGGCCTTCTCCAATTTTGTCTTCAGCCCATTCAGTATAATTCGATTAGTTCCTCGACCTGGCCATTAGCTTGCGGATGCGCCACAGAGGCAAAGTGTTGCTCGATTTTCATGTTTTCACACCATGCTCGAATCCGCTTCCCATTGAACTGGGTGTCGTTATCAGAAATCAACACTTTGGGTACACCAAACCGGCAGCAAATGTTATTGTATATGAATTTAATTACTTTCTCTTCTGTAATCTTCGCCAAGGGCTCAGCCTCCACCCATTTCGTGAAATAATCGACCGCCACTATTAAGAACTTCCTCTGCCCGGTCCCTTGAGGCATCGGCCCCACCAGGTCGATACCCCACTGGGCGAACGGTATAGGAGCACTCATCGTCGTCATGGCTTCGGCCGGTTGGTGGATAAGGGGGCCGTGCTTTTGGCATTGCAAGCACTTCTTCACCATCATCTTCGCATCTTCTCTCATAGTTGGCCAGAAATATCCTGCCCTCAAAATTTTCGCAACCAAGGCTCCCGACTTACTATGGTCACTGCAACACCCTTCGTGCATTCCCCTCAACACATATCGACCCTCTTCCTTAGTAACACAGCGCAGATGTGGTCCTCCATAAGATCGCTTGTAAAGAATGTCTCCATGCTCAAAAAACCTCCTAACCACCTTTATCGCTCCTCCCCTCAGCTCCTTCAAGATCGGGGCCCTCCAATCCTCCATCTCTTCGATCTCCGCCACTTCTGCTTTGATCACACTCTTTTCAAGATGCAACAGAGTGACACTTCTACTCTTGCAATCAACCAAGCTCTGAGCAATCTTCGACAATAGGTCTGCTCGACCATTCTCTCCTCGAGGAATTTGTATTAGCTCGAACGAGTCAAACTCCTCTCTCAGCTTCTTCATCTCATCCACATATTTCTGCATCCGATCCTCCTTGACTTCAAACCCTTCTTGAAACTGCCCAACCACCAGTTGAGAATCGGAATGCACTTGCAATTTTCGAGCTTCTCCTGCTTTGGCTAGACTCAAGCCCTTAATCACTGCCTCGTACTCAGCTTCATTATTGGATATCTTGAACCCCACTTTAGCCGCAAATTCCAAGTAATCACCTTTGGGGGAGACAAGGACAATTCCCAATCCTGCCCCGCTTCGGGCCACATATCCATCTACAAACAACTGCCATAATCCCTCTGACTCCTCCTCGACTTTCGTGTCTTCCTGGATAAAATCAGCCAACACCTGCGCTTTTATGGCTCTCCTTGGCTCGTACGTCAAAGAATATTCACTCAGTTCAACCGCCCACTTCACTAGTCGACCAGAGACTGATGGTCGGCCAAGTGTTCCTCCCAGCGGCATATTCGTTCGCACCTTCACCTTATGATTCAAGAAATAAGGTCTTAACTATCGAGCAGTTACAACCACAGCTAAAGCACACTTATCGATCTCCGAATACCTTGTCTCGGCCCCCTGCATCACTCTACTCACATAATAGATAGGGAATTGCGCTATTCCTTCCTCTTGCAACAACACCGAACTCACAGCCCTCTCTCCAATAGAAATGTATAGCACCAACTCTTCGCCTTGTATGGGCTTAGCCAACAATAGAAGGTTGGCCAGTACCCCTCGCAACTCCTCAAATGCCTTCTGTGCCTCCTCTATCCACTGGAATTTCGCACTCTTCTTCAACGTTTTAAATAATGGGCCGCTCTTCTCCGCCACCTTTGATATGAAACGACTCAGCCCCGCTATTCGACCAGCCAAGATCTGCACTTCTTTAACATTCGTCGGTGACTTCATCTCCATCACAGCTCGAACCTTCTCCGGATTGACTTCGATACCTCTCTTGGTCACCAAGTAACCCAAGAACTTTCCGGACCTCACCCCAAAAGAGCATTTAGCCGGATTCAGCTTCATCCCATACCTTCGTAATGTTAGGAACGTTTCTTTCAAATCTCGTACGTGATCCAACTCCTCCTTACTTTTCACCAACCTATCATCCACGTACAACTCCATGTTCCTCCCCAGTTGCTCCTTAAAGATTTTATCGACCAACCTTTGATACGTGGCGCCCGCGTTTTTCAGGCCGAACGGCATGACCACATAACAATAGGTCCCTCGACTCGTTACGAAACTCACCCGCTTCCATTCCTCTTTCTCCAAGGGGATTTGATGGTATCCCTGGGAGGCATCCATCAGGCTCAACAGCTCGCACCCTGCCGTTGAGTCGACCAGCTGGTCAATTCTGGGCAGTGGATATAAGTCCTTCGGGCATGCTTTGTTCAGATCGCGGAAATCAATGCACATCCTCCACTTCCCCTCCGCCTTTGACACCATCACCGTGTTCGACAGCCATTCGGGGAACTGAATCTCTTTAATGTGTGGCGCTCCCAACAGTTTCTCGACCTCCTGCTCGATGATTTTGTCCATCTCTGCCCTATGGTGCCTTCTTTTCTGCTTCACCGGCCTCACGCTGAGGTCGATGTTTAGCCGGTGCTCGATCACCTCCACACTTATCCCCGTTAACTCCTCTGCTGTATAGGCAAAAACATCAGCGAATTCCCTGACCAACTGGATCAGCCTCGACCGAATAGGCTCCTCCAGATCCTTTCCGATCCGGAACTTTCTCCCTTCACACCCCTCGATCATTTGAATCTCCTCGACTTCTTCCCCAGGTTGGATATCCATTTTCTCCTTTCCTTTCTCCACTTTCTGTTTATCCTCCTTCGACCTCGATCCCCCTGGTCGATTAATCTCCTCCCCCTTCGACTCGGCCTGCCTCTTTGCCAATTGCTTGTTATTGCTGACTGTCGTTTGGTAGCAACTTCTCGAAGTGAGCTGATCCCCAGCAATCTCCCCTACGTTTTTGCCCACCGGATATTTGATCGTCATGTGGTACGTGGATACGACTGCCTGGAATGCATTCAAGCTCGTCCGCCCCATGATGATGTTATAGGACGACTCAGCCCCTACAACCACAAATCTCACCATGCGCACCTTCCTCAACTCTCCCGATCCCAATGCCACGGGCAAACTGACCTCTCCCATCGGCATAACTTCTCCTCCGTTAAAACCGTAGAGCGCCGTGGTCACCGGTTTCAGCTCCATATTCAGCTCCTTGTTAATCTCCACAAAACAGTCATAGAACATCACATCTACCGAACTCCCGGTATCAATGAACACCCTCTTCACATCGAAGCCTGCGACCTCCGCGGTTATCACCAAAGCATCATTGTGCAGCAGGACCACTCCCTCGGCATCCTCCGCCTTAAAACTTATCACCGGCATGGGGGCCGTAATTCCCACCTCCTCTCTCTTCCTCTTCACCGCTCGAGCATGCTCCTTCCAGGCCCTATTCGAGTCACCATCAGTTGGCCCACCGGAAATCATGTAAATAGTTCCCCTCTTCATCGGGGCCTCTCCTCCATGTCCCCCCTTATCACCATCTCTCCTTGGCTTCTTTCCTCGACCGTCTCGACCATCTCCCTCCTCATCTCTATCGTTCCTTTCCTCCGAGTCTTCCCTACACCTTCTCCTTCCTTTCCCCTTCACCCTATCATGATACACAAATTCTTTCAGATATCCTGCTCGAATCAACCTCTCGATCTCATCTTTCAAATGTCTGCAATTCTCCGTGGTGTGACCATAATCTCGGTGAAAGCGGCAGTAAATATCCGACCTAGGTCGAATTGGGCCTGTAAACCTCATCTTCGGCCAAGTCACATCCTCACTCGACATCTTCTGCTCCATAGCCTCGAGAACCTCCGTCATGTCTTTTCTCAAGGGCGTGAAAGTGTGGTATCTTTGTCTCTCAAACAACATCGGCCTCCTCTGCCACTCATCCCTCTTCTCCCTTTTCGAATCTCGACTCTCTCTTCGGGGTGATGCCCTTTTCTGCCCACTCCGCTTGGGCGAATTCCTCCTCGGCGATCTCCCCCTCTGCGGACTTTTCTCCTTTTTTGGATCTGATCGAGCCAATCCTTCTAACTTAGCAAACTCCAACTCCATTTCCTCCAAGTTAATATACTTCCTGCACCGCTTCAGCACATCCTCATATGATCGAGCAGGGGTTTTTGCTAGGGAAGTTCGGCAAGGCCCTGCTCGAAGACTCCTTATCAATCCACCCGCCTTCACTTCGTCCTAAGCCGAGTGCACCTCTAAGCATGTTTGGTTATATCGAGCAACATACTTCCTTAATGATTCCTTCTCCCCCTGCCTCATCGCCATCAAGGTCAAATACGTTTTCTCCTGCACCACCGCGCTCGAATATTGATTAATAAGCTTGCCAGTGAAGTCCTCAAAGCTCTCGATCGACCCAGGTGGAAGTTGATGAAACCAATCGAGTGCTCCTCCACGCAAAGTCGATAAGAATGCCCTGCAACAAACAGAATCAGAGTACCCATGCAACACAGCCATATTTTCAAAGGTCCTCACATGCCTCGATGGGTCAGATGACCCGTCATACACCAAGTTGGTCTCCTTGAAATTGTTTGGCAGCGGAGCAGCGAGAATCTCCCTTGAAAAGGGATGTCCTCGAGCTCTCCTCTCTGGCCTCCCCTCCACTTTATCTTGCAGTTGGCGCAACTGCTCCGCCATCCTCTCCATCGCCCGATCTTTTCCCGCTCCTCCTTCTTCATAACTGGACACATCCTCATCCTGGCTTCCGGCCACCGTGGTCGGCGCAGTGGTGGCATGAGAAGTATGACTCGCAACTTGTTGCACCGCCTGCACCGCCGCGGCCGCCGCTATCCTTTGCATCTCCTCCCAGGTCATCGCCACCATTTGTTGGCCCGGGGTTTGTACGGCTGCCTGTGGTGGCACTCCTCCTTGTGCCAGCACTCCTCCCTGCCGTTGTGTTGGATCTGGTGGTGGTGGTGGTGGCATCGCCACTGCCACTGCTACACGAGCTTCTTGGGCCTGACTGGAGCTGGCATCTCCGCCGGGAATCACCGTCGTCACTCCTACACCTTGGAAGTTAGGTGCGGGAGTGACCGGAGTCTGCGATGGGCCAGAGAAACCCGGAGGAGGGCCGTGCCCCAATGGCCTGGTCGTCGTCCAAGTTTCGTCAAACGTCGACTGCAAGTTTTTAGGAATTTTGTCCGCCATAGCTGAGCTTCAAACACAACTTTTTGAACAAAGAATCCCCACAGACGGCGCCAGTAATGCAAGTGTATGCGTCCTGGTCCGGTTTGGACGGATAGATCTTGGTCCTCGCCGGTAGAACGCCAGAAACCTGCAAATAACTCTCACACCGGGGGTTGTGTCCGGTGAAGAGCCTCCGATGCTTAAGTCAGTATGTGTATGAGTATACTGGAATTGAGAGAATGAATAGATTGTGTTTGGGAAGAAAGACTCACCCCCTTTATATAGGGGTGAGATACCTGCCCTAAGAGCTGCCCGGATGAGGTGAGCTGGCTGCCCAAGCTGCCCGTCCGTACTCTGACACGCCGCACACATGTCAGAGGTGGCGCAGGACGTTGGGAGTTGTCAGAGGTAGTTATCACCATCACCCAATACATTGTCGACACGTGTTTCCCCAGCACATGGGGTAAATATTCCCTGGAGATTTCAGTCAGAGGCTCCTACGCGCGCCTATGATACACGCGCCCATAACTAGGTCGATTACGAATTCCTCGAAGCGATCCCCCTGTTGGGATCGACTAGCTTGTTCGATCATTAGTCTGGTCGAGCAATGGATTGCTCGATCATTAGTCTGGTCGAGCAATGGATTGCTCGATCATTAGTCTGGTCGAGCGATGGATTGCTCGATCATTAGTCTGGTCGAGCGATATTGCTCGATCATTAGTCTGGTCGAACGATGGATTGCTCGATCATTAGTCTGGTCGATTCCCTGAATGTTCGATCTTCCCGCCTTTTGGCTCGGCTCCCTCTTGATTTAACCTTCTCGACCGGCCCCGAAGACCGGTTTAGCTTTGTGTATATAATATCCCATATCACAATCGACAAAATATTAATAAAAGTAATAACAAAAATGAAACAAACACTCAGCTTTCTCAAAGGTTACTGGCTCACAATCAACAAATAGACAAAAAAGTGTAAGATCTTCTAACCTTTGAGTGTCTTCATATACCTCGTGAAGACTTCTTTCACGTGGCGTGATTCTTTCATTTAAGAAAGATGGTGGCGACTCTTCATTGCTTGGCCCAGGTGAACTTGGTGGAGTCACATGTTCCTGCCCGATGTCTCTTGCTTGCTCTTCCATCTTTGATTCTTCAAAGTGTGGAATGTAATTAAACTCTTCGTTGGAACTAAGATCCCATGTTCCTTCTTCGTCGAACTCCACATCTCGACTTATCACAATCTTTTTAGTATCAGGATTATATAGTTTGTATCCTTTAGAGTTAGAATCGTACCCGATAAATATGAAGACCTTGCTTTTGTCGTCGAGCTTTCTTCTCTTCTCGTCTGGTACATGTGCGTAAGCTTTGTTCCCGAACACTCTCAAGTGAGCAATTCCGGGCTTTACACCGCTCCAAGCTTCTAGTGGATTCTTTCCCCAAACACTCTTTGTTGGAGATCGATTGGATAGATACACCGCACATGCAACCGCTTCGGCCCAAAATTCACTAGGAATATTCTTTGTCTTGAGCATGCTCCTCGCCATCTCGAGAATGGTACGATTCTTCCTTTCAACAACACCATTTTGCTGGGGGATCTAGGGACTGTCAATGGTCTTCTAATTCCATTTTCTCGACAGAACTCCATGAACTCCTTTGATATGAACTCGCCCCCTCTATCAGTCAGTAAGGCTTTAATTTTGATGCCGCTTTGCTTTTCGACCATGACTTTAAATTCTTTGAAGGCCTCTAATGCTTCAGATTTCTGCTTCAAAAAATAAACCCAGGTTTTTCTAGAAAAGTCATCAATGAAATGCAGAAAATAATTACTTTTACCGAGCGAACTTGGAGCTATTGGACCGCATATATCTGCATGAACTAGCTCCAATGGCTTTTAGCTCTTGAAAAAAACTCCTTCGGGAATGGTTTCCTAGACTGCTTCCCAAGTAGACACCCTTCGCACAACTGATCCGGATGCTTAATTGATGGTAATCCTCTTACCATCTCCTTCTTTGATAGTAATTCCAGTCCTCCAAAATTCAAGTGCCCATATCGAAGGTGCCACGACCAGGATAAATCTTTATAACAAGATTTAAGACATTTCTCCACATCATTTTGAATGTTTAATAAAAACATTCTATTTTTTGGCATTGGCACCTTGGCAATTAAATTGTTTTTGGTGTCTCTTATTGAAAGGCTATAATTTTTCATGCGAATATCATAACCTTTCTCCAAGAGTTGACCCAAACTCAAAATATTGTTTTTCATATTGGGCACATAGTAAACATTTGAGATAAAATCATGTCCTCCATTTTTCAAAAGAATTAATATTTTCCTATTCCTTGGACTGGAATTTTAGAATCATCAGCAAATGAGACCTTCCCACTTACCAACTCGTCGAGCTCCACAAACATACTCCTTTTTACACACATGTGGTTGCTCGCTCCGGTGTCGAGGTACCAAGTGTCATCTTGTCTTCCTTCCTCTCCTTTGTAAGCTAAAAGCAAACTTGCTTTGGCTTCACCTTTGCTCTCAACGAAATTAGCCTTCTCTTCAATGTTAAGCCTTTGGCTTCTGCACTCAGAAGCAAAATGTGCAAATTTATGACAATTATAACATTTTGAGGAAGACTTATCGTACCTCGATTTTTGGTTACTCCTTCCTCGACCGTACTCATTCTTTTCATAATTGGTATAGCCACCTCGTCCGCGTCCTCGGCCTCGACCTTGTCCTTGGCCACGACTTCTCCAATATCCACCATGGTTGTTGCTCGGCCCTTCATCATTTTCTTTCGAGCTCACTTGCATTTTGAAAAGTTGTTTTACAATATATTGCTTCTTTTTATGTTTTTCTTCGTAAGCTTGTAATGAGCCCATTAGCATATCTATCGACATCTCCTCTAAGTTTTTTGTTTCTTCAATTGTTATAACAATATGTTCAAATTTTGGAGTTAATGAGCGTAGTATTTTCTCCATTATTCTAACATCCTCCAACTTTTCACCATTTTTTTTCATTTGATTTGATACCGCCAATACTCTAGTAAAATAATCAGATATAGATTCGGATTCCTTCATATTAAGGGATTCAAATTCACCTCGTAAAGTTTGTAGACGTACCTTCTTTACTTGCTCGACGCCTTTGCACGAGACTTGCAACTTATTCCAAGTTTCTTTCGCGGTGGATGTGCTCGAGATCTTCTCGAAATCGTCATCTCCCAATGCTTGGTAGATAAGGAAGAGAGCCTTCTTATCTCTCTTCCTTGAATCCCTTAGCCTTTCCTTTTGTTGTTGGGATAGTGTTGCTTCATCCGGCGGTTCCTCGTACCCGTTCTCTACAATCTCCCACACATCATGAGCTCCTAGTAGAGCCTTCATTTTAATACTCCAATTATCGAAGTTGCTCTTGTTGAGAAATCGGGACTTGAAAGGATTGTAGGTTGTTCTCCATTAGGAAATGAACTTGGTTCTGGTACCACTTTGTTGGAATATGTATATATTGTGTATGTGAATGTTGATTAAAGTAAGTAGTATAAAGATGATGGCTAGACTAAGATTTTATTGGAAGGAGGTAGAAACTTTTTATTTCTCATCAACTCATCAATTCACTTTACATCACACATGGGGTATTTACAGGCAAAGGTGGAAGCTTCTAGTCCATGTCATATAATTCACTTTTCCTATATTTTTCTACACAAGTATATTCTACACACTTCTACACATGCCATAATATCTTTTCTTAGATTATTCTACATAAATGTAATCTACCACATTCTAGATAATTCTTCAAATACAATATTATAATTTATAAATCAAGTTTAATTTTCAACAGTCTCGGCTCTCGACTCTCGATTTGCTCGGGCTTCGTAACCTTCATCTTCATTAACGGGCTTGGGCACGGCTGAGCCCACAACTGGCTGCGATGGTCCACGACTGGCATAGTGGCTCGATGGCAGAAGGTTCGAAAATAGAGTTTGACTGAAAGTAAGGCTCAGAAAAAATTGGGTTTTGCTTGACTAAACGAATTTGAATCGAAACTTATAAAAGTATACTCAATTTGATTCTCAATAGTTAATCGACACCTTGACATGAACTTTAGAAAAATTATTTATCTATATAAATATAAAAAGGTTTGGCATTTACTGAAAAAGTAATCAATTTCCCGCCTAAATAATTCGTTTTACTTTTATTAGTAATTTTTTGGAACATTTTTTAAAAAGTGGCGGTTCAAAATTTAAAATTCAAATTAAAAGATAAATGTAACTATAGTAAAAATATTGCACACAATCTGGTCACCATAAATATTTTCCATCTTACATAAGAAAAAAATCTTATATGATCTTCAAAAATTCCTTGCAAATATTAAGAAGATTCACAACTATTTCATTTGATTGATCCGCAAAAATAAATTCCACAATTAGTTAACTGATTAATATGAACTAAACAATTCAAAACATGTAATTAATTATTAAACATGTGCGTATTTACTTTTTTTTTAATTATTAATCAAATGTTACTGGAAATAACCAACTTGCTGGTAGTTTTTTTATGTTTTATTACTAATTTTGTTTTCTTTGCAAATTTCATAAGAATAAAAAATTGCAATATAAAATATCAAACCAATTTTGTAAAATAAATTTTCTTCATGTAATAAATTATAAATGGTTGATGTGTTATATTCACAGTCACATATTTTTTATTAAAAAAAGTATATAACGAAAAAGAAAAAAAAAATATGATTTGCTAAGATCCAAACTTAATATACATTAACGCATTAAAACCCGCATAGGCTAAGTTATGGAAATTTTATATATTTCAACATAAAATTCGATATAATTATATATTTCAAGAAAAGAGAGATACAATCCCCGTTAAATATAGCTACGCAAAGATTTGTAAAAATTCTACCTTATATTCGGCTGAATATTTTAACAGATCCATGCATATCTGCAGTCTTGATATTTATAACTATATAATATAGATTTGTATTTACTTAAAAAAATAACTAAAATGCCACCGAAAAATTTAAAATTTATTAATCTTGGTAAATTTTTTCAGAATTTTTGAATAATCCCTCCATTGAATCATTAGTTTCGAATTTTAAAATTGTTTTTAAATCATTTTGTGGTAAATTTCATTAATTATGAAAAAAAATTTGATTATGATTTTTAATAAAAAAAAATATATTTATAACTAGATCATTCAGCTGCAACATTTCATTAATTAGAATTCTAATTTGCAATCAGGCTTATGATATTTTATTCTGTTTACGGGCTTTAGTATATAGCTGCGTAATTAACTGAACTTGGTCTAGCATTCAAATTTGGAATAAATATAAAATTTAGCGAATTCCTTATTTCAACATCTTTTCCTTTTAAACTCTACAAGTATATCTGCAAGAGATTTAGTATCTATAGTACTATACAGATGTTTGAAAGAAAATATTTGTATAATAAAAACTGAATATATAAAAGTATTTATTTTAATATTGTGAAATTATAGGTAAAATAAAAAATCAATAATTACTAGTGTAACAACCGTTTAATATGACACACATTTTTTTTAACCTCAAATTGTGAAAAATTATAATATTTTAATTATATTTATCATATATCGTTTTCATAATATTGAGTCATTAAAAATATAAATTAATGTTTATAAATCTAAAATTTCTATGACCTTATGAGTTGCGACCAATGAATTTCTTATTTTGATATTTATATTTACTTATATATACATGTATTTTTTTTTTTTTTATTTCAACATTAATGACATCCTTTGTATACTTTGTTTAAGTGAAGACATAAGTTTTATAATTTTATTCATATTCTCCTGTAGTTATATTTATCACCTTCATTTTTTTTTAAGACTATAGCAAAATATTTTAGGGTATATTTATATAAATATGTATTATTAAGATAATATATAGTTCCATTTGAATGTGTCTTTTTATTAATCTGGTATTGATGCTAATTTGGCAAATTGAGTATGTATTTTTCTTGAAAATTAGAAAGATCTCTGAACAAATATTTGTTAATAAAATTTAAAATTTGTAATTTAATTCTAAAGAATTAGTTGGTAAATTTGAATGACAAGGTAACCGACATCAAATACATAAAATTTTAAGATTAGTAAAATATAGATATGTATACATAAAATTTTAAGATTAGTAAAATATAGATATGTATACAATATATAAGGGAATTTATTGTGTAATCCAAATTTGAGTTTCAAATTTAAATCCAAATAAGTAATTATTCATAACTTATGTTGACATCATTTTCAGTAAACTGAATTAAGCGACGCTGATCATTTGATTATGTTCAGTAGAAGGATAATCGAAGTCGCATAAAGTAGGTGTTCCCTTTACGGATCTCGAGGCTCTGACACTAATTTCGAGACAATCACTTGTCGGGTAAAATTTATTAAGAACCGACATCGTCGTCGATTGACCGATATCTCACGTCGGTTATGACATGTCGGTTACTACATGTCGGATACGGCATATCGGTTACAACTGCTCGAACCGATATCTATGACTCGCTAAACCGACGCCACAAGGCGGTGCCAACTCAGCACAACTTATCATTACACCTGGCCAAGTGGCACGTTATCAAGATGAATGGCAATTAGCCGCCGTTGACTATTCTTGTGTAATGATTACATATTGGATAAATGTTGTAAATAAATATAAAAGGAGAAAACAGTTCTCCAGGCCAGCCAAGAGAGAGAGAGACACATACAATAATATCCAGAAAAATTCTATCTTCTTTCACCGCTCATACAAGCTTTTATTGCTCTATCTTAAGTTTCTTACAAATCCATATCGATTATATAGTTGTTAATTCTCGTTTGACAACAGTTTGGCGCTAGAGGAAGGGCCATATCACGTTTTGAAGTTAACTTTCGCTGTTAAAGCCATTTTCACGCTCGAAGCCATCATGTCGCAGTCTGGTCGAGACCACATAACTCATCCTGGCCAGAGCCAATCGACTAACCATTCTCCGCGGCGTGCAACACCACCTCCTCCGGTCACGAACATCACGAACTTTCTTCAAAACCCGGAGTTTATTCAAGGTTTAACCTCGTTGATAGCTCGAGCCATGCCCAGGAACTCGAATACGGTATCGTTATCGATGCCGTTAACCACTAATCCAATAGAACATCCAACCCACACTCGTCATGACCCTGAAACACATGCGGCAGCATCCCATGCTACGTCGCAACCTCACCATACTTCCCCACGTCGAGAAGAGTTACCTCATGTAACTGCTAACCCAGTAACGAACAATCAAGCCCTGGAGGAGCCCCCTGTGCAGGAAATGATCGCTGAAAGCCACTCTGATCATCACCAAAGAATTTCGCCACGTCCTAGACCCATTTTATCAGCTCCTCACGCTCGTGAAGATTTGCGACGCCAGATTGAACGGAATCGTCTTTCAAGACGTAGCGCGGAAGAAATTGAAGCTCTTCGTAAACGCTTGGCGGAGCTTGAGACTCGACAGAAGTCGCAGGAAGACTCTCCCCGACATGTCACGACGTTGGGAAATGTCGTTATTGAAGCAGATTCACCTTTAGCTCCGGAACTTACTGCGGAGGCGCTTCCTGTTAAGGTAAAAATCCCGCAAATCGGCATGTATGATTGGACGTCGGATCCAGATGCCCACTTGGGCCATTATACATCCTGGATGGATTTGCATGGTGCTTCAGATGCTTTGAGATGTCAGATGTTTTCGCTTACACTGGGGCCACGAGCACAAAAATGGTACTATACTCTCCCACCTCATTCAATTTGGAAATGGCAACAATTACGTGCGGCCTTCCGATCGCACTTTATCGGTGCTCAAATTTGTCTCATTCCGAAAGAATCAATTACCAACATTGTGCAAAAGGACGACGAGACTGTTAAAGACTACGTGTCTCGGTTCAACGACCGAATTCAGAACATGGAGCCTTGTCACCCTGAAACCTTGTTAGTAACTGCCATTGTTGGACTGAAGCCCAACTCAATGTTTCGTTGGACCTTGTGCCAAAATAAACCTGCTATATTTCAAGAATTTATGTGCGAGCTCAACAATTTATTATTGCCGAAGAATCGATGTCGGTTCCCAGTTTCGACTTCTCGGTGAAAGAAAGCAAGACTGAACCGGACGCCAAAAAGAAGAATAAGAAGAACTTTGGGAAAGCACAGTTTCGGAACTCCTCCAAAGGATATGAAAATACTCCAGAGTCACGGGCTGCTCGTGATCAGTATTCAGACAACGTTAGGACAGGCTATCAGGCCGTTTATTCCGCCGGAGCAGCCACCATATATGAAGAACTAAAAGGAAAAGGGATTATTCTAGACCCGAGGCCTGTGAGAACCCCTGAAGACAAGCTAGAAAAAACTCGGTACTGTGCATACCACAAGTCTCCGGGACATAATACCGATGAGTGTCTTGGTCTTTTGTCGGCACTCTTACGGTTAATTGGACAACCTCAGCTTCAAAAGTTTCGAAATTTTGATAACCGCCGGAAAGGAAGGCCCTTGGATCTTTCGGATGATGAAGATGATGATAACCGACCTGTTAACCAGAAAAGAGCTCACGCAAACGATAAGGAGGTTTTCACGTTTTCTACTCATGTCGGAACCTCGACTGATAACTGCAGGAAGTCCAGGACACATGACGCCTTAGACTCTTCACACTGCATACCTCGAGTCAATTCCAATAACAAGCAATTAGATACTTCTCGACGGAAAGTCAAAGCCTATGCCCGGGAGGCACAAAATGCCGAGAAACGAGTCATGAATGTTGATCTTCGAGATACCATCAACAAACGGAATTGTCCTATCACATTCAGTATCGAAGATGCCAATTTATTTGC
Source organism: Striga hermonthica (assembly GCA_902706635.1). Classification (NCBI taxonomy): domain Eukaryota; kingdom Viridiplantae; phylum Streptophyta; class Magnoliopsida; order Lamiales; family Orobanchaceae; genus Striga; species Striga hermonthica. Next base: position 9,121,815 of record CACSLK010027752.1, on the reverse strand, counting down.
TCATCCTCATTCTGACGCTCTTATCATAACGGCCCCGATTGGAGGGATTCCTGTTCATCGAATTTTGGTCGACACAGGAGCTTACTCAAGTATTTTGATGCTTCGCACGTTCAAAAAATTGGGTTTGGACCCAGCAGACATTAGGCCTTGCAACGACCAAATTCAAGGTTTCAATGGAAGCATTTCTTGCCCTGTCGGCGAAATACTACTCCCTATTCGGTTTGGCGGCTTTGGACCAAAATCCAAGATCATTATAGAGACTTTCAAAGTCTTGGATGTCCAAAACGAATATAATGCTGTAATAGGATGAACTGCACTCTACAAACTTCGTGCTGCTGTGTCAATTTTTCATTATGCCCTGAAGTTCCCCACCATTGAAGGGGAAGGCACTCATTACGGAGATCAACGAGAAGCCCGAAGTCTGATGTTGCTCTCAACCTCGCGTAACTTTCATATGATTGAAGAGCAGGATGCTGATAACTCCGTTGAGCTGAACAATTCAACTTTTGATGCTGAAAGAACCGATCAGTTCATTCCAGATACCAACATGCCTCGAGCAGATACCGACATGCCTCTTACGGATACCGATATCCCTATGACGTCGGTTTTGCCTGAAACATTAACTGAAGTCCCTGATCAAGAACAACCTTTTCACGAGAGAAACATAGAAATGCACGAAGATATGGACCCACGGATGCAGTTCAAGGATGGAAATTGTTGTGTACAAATTATTCTTTTTACCGAGTACCGAATCGAAAGATTCGTTTCCCGGGTCGATCTCACGAGGAAGGCGGTTCGGAATTTAGCTCTGGTATCGATTACACATAAAAGAATATAAAATCCTAAACATACTTATCAGAATAGGGGATTGAATAATTATCAGCTAAGAAATAAAATAAAAGCAATAATCTACCTAAAATGTAAACGAAACAAGGGCTGAGAAGCTAGGGAATCGGGGATAATTAATTCAAGTTCTAGCAAAGTCGGGCTATCAACTGTTCAGTTCGAGATTGACACTCTCGCTTATACATCTAGCGGTTCGCTCCCAATAACTCTTCGTAACAAGGGATTGAACATAGACAAACAAGTTCGAGTGTACAGTACAGGCCAATTATTTCGATCCCAATAACTTTTCGTAACAAGGGACGGGTCATCGACAAGCACGTATTTCAATCTAAAACACATAGATTAGTCAATTACGACATCGTATACCTCATGTGAGCTTAAGCCTACGACTTCTCCCCTTTCGGTTCAAAAAGTCGCTAATTTAACTAGAAGAGTGTTAATCGACTAGTCACATAGAATCAACGAAACCCTAACTCGACTAATCAACTCAATTGTTACCAACTGCAAGATCGAAGTGTCACTCTTCGATTATATCAATCAATCAAGCAAGAATATATCAATCCCTAATTGAAACAACTCACATAAGAAAGTGTAACACCCCGCTACTTGTAATACATCAGAGTGCGCGATTTTTCGCAAATTCTCTGAATAATTAAATAAAATACTAACTTTTGCGAAAACTGATCGGGATGCTACCGTGAAAACTTGATTTTTTTTTCTGAGAACCGTTTAGAAATTTAAACTGATAAATACAAACGGTCGAAATGTCTCATCCGACAAACATCGGAACAAAGTCTGATAAAAGTACTGAAAAGATTTAGCGGAAGTCTAGCGTGGCAAATCATAAGTACAATAAACATAAATGTCCTGAACA
>CACSLK010027752.1:9085930-9112118 GCA_902706635.1 Striga hermonthica | reverse complement strand
CGTGAACGGTACGTCGAAAATATTTTCCGGTAATTTCGATTGAACTGACTGAAAATAATTAATTCCGAAAAATAATATCGGAACTAAAAATATAATTTATACTGAAAAACTGACAAAATGTCGCTGACTGAATAATTCATTCCGGACTCATTAATTAAACGAATCGGAATTAAATCTGGAAAACTTATTCGGTTACTAAAATAAGTAAACCGAACATCTTATCGACTAATAGTCGAAAATGGAATCTGACTAGCTGATAAACTCGGACTTGAACATGATCATGAATATTTATAAAGGCTAGCTTAAACTAAAAGCTAGTATTTTCCTTTATTAATAAAATACGGGGCGTTACAGAAAGAACAATTTCAAGCCCGAGAGATGCACGTTAAACAAGAACAATCATTCCCCTATCCCTAGCGATACGAATTAGCTACGCATATTGAATTCAACAAAATAAATCAATTCTCCAAATTTAATCATTATTCATGAATTAAACAAAAGAGAAAAGCTTACAATCAATCCAAGGTTCCAAGTCGAATTCGTAATACAAGCTTAATCCGAAGAAGAAGGAGAAAAAAAAAATGGAAAATAAAAATAAAAAGAAGAAGAAAGATGGAGAAGAACAAGAAGAGAAGAGAAGGAGAAAATGAGTGTTTCGTGTGTTCTCGGGCCTAGGGTTCTCGTCCCCCAGGTGAGGGATGGGTATTTCTGTCGAGTCCCGTACACGTATTTATAAGAGAAGCAGGTCACGGCGTGAAGAATTCGATGCACGGCGCGAGGTAAGAGGCTGCCGCGGCGCGGGGTGCTGTCGCGGCGCGAGGAGGCGTGGTACCGCGACGTGGGAGCGTGTCGTGGCGTGGAGGACTGATCTGCCGCGCCGCGGTGGGTGTCGCGGCGCGGCACGCGAATTCCTGGAAGTGTCTGTCCGGGTCGCGGCCGTGCGTCGCGCCGCGGCGCGCGCACGGTGCCTGGCAGCTCGCCTTTCTTTGCGTTTTGGGCTCGTTTACGCTCGTTCGGACTCGGAATTGAGTTCCGTTTTTTCCTACGCGTCGCTAACGAGTCCCTCTTTCTAATGATGTCATCTTTCCCAACAGATTCTCAAAAACCTGTTCTCCCAGGGTCTCCAGACTACACACCAAAAACAAAAAGAGAACAGAAAAAGACCAGAAAACAAACGGAAAATACCGCAACACTCAAATGAACGCAAAACACATAATAAATGACAAAAAGATACTAAAACCACTTAAACGACTCAATACTGGGGGAAAAGAACGGGAAAATAAGCACGAAAAATGCAACAAAAATGGGACAAACAACTCCCCCACACTTAAACCTTTGTTCGTCCCGAACAAAGAGAAAAAAGAAAACAAGACATGAGCATGATATGGTTTCAAATAAGAAGAGTCTCAAAATGCCCAATTCAATTGAGTCGAATTCCAACGACCGCACGACCATATGCCTCAAATACCAACTTGACCCCGAAATGACAAACTCTCAAAATATAGATCATCATATATGCCTCACTCATTTTCTTACATGAATATATGATAGGTACGCTCAAAAATAGGTCAATATTCAAGTTTCAACATATACTTGCCAATCGTTTAAATTACTCGAAGACAATAAAAGCTCAAAATATGCGAATCAAGAGGACTTCACGGGTCGTAATGCGGGTTTAAGGAAGGATATATATATATATGCCAGAAAAGAAGCTCAAATAAACAACAAAATTCTCGAGCAAATAAATTACTCGAGTTCTCCGCTACCAAACTGGAATGAACAATATAGCACATCACCATCCACCAAAAAGCTCCACAAACAACACCTCACTGCTCTAATCGAATTGCAACATCACTTGACCCAATTTTTCTTCTTTTTTTTTAATATATATATATTTCTTATTCGGAGAGTAACTTTTTCCGAACAAGATCGAATCAAAAGGACAACATTCTGTAGGTGTGAACATTGGAGGTCATCCAAGTGTCCTACAGTAGTTTCCAAATGCTCATTACCTGTCAACACGATCGACTAGTAAGAAGAGCAGAATCCAATCGATTCGTCCTGCGAGCTCTCATGTTTTTTTTTTTAATAGGTCAAGCAATAGAAATCCAACTTCAATTCACCTCATTCAACATCAACACCATTTTCACCAATCATCACCAATTCAGTCAACAAAGTACATCACATATACGGCTGACAAGAAAAGGGCTCAAAGCTCAAACGGGCTACTAGGGAAATTAACGTGTAGGATCAAAGAACAAGGCTAAAGAGAGCTAATCAAACAAAACGCCTCAATCATATTCGCAATTTCAATCTCTAATTGATTCCTTTTAGATAAACTCAAGGCAAGTTCTAATCATTCAAGAATATGACCAATATCCCACAAGAAAAGAATAAGGCTCAAAACCTCACAAGGTAAATAAATGTCACTCAAAGCAATCAAGCAAATACCGAGGCAATGACCAACACGCTCGTTATCACAACTTCCCAATTTCATCAAACATTCATTAACAATTCATATAATCTACCAATATCATGCTCGACAAAACAAAAACCTAAAGCTAGACCGGTCAACCACATAATCATGCAAAATCCGACTAGACTCCCCCACACTTAAAATGAGGCAATGCCCTCATTGCTTCAATACAAAACAGGAAGTCAAATAATAGGACCTTACAATTTCATATAATGAACCAAACTAGCAGCTAACACAAGACACAAACTCAAAAGAAAAGACAAAAGAAAGAAACAACTAAAAAAGAGAAAATAAGAAAAGGGTGTGCAAACCAAAGTGCCTCGAGGAGAAAAAGCATGCATGTGCAAGTCACTCGCCTATGCTCAGCCTCGGACCTCGTTATTTCTCTTGCTCAAGCTCGCAAATAGTTCCTGTCGAGAAAAACACAAAAGAACTCCCAACTCCAATTATTAAAATATAAAACTAAAAGTGCAAAAAGAAAAATATCTAGAAAGCAGTAAATTTCTTGGGTTGCCTCCCAAGAAGCGCTTGTTTAACGTCATCAGCTTGACGAAACCTGAAGAGAACTCATCCGGGGTCTAAGAAGAAGTGACGGTCGTGCCACGCCTTCGTATTTTCCAGAAGTGGTAGCACTGGCACTAAGGCCAGAAGGCGGGCATAGTGGATCCGGGTGGCTGTATTATGGGTGAAGCGGGTTCGGGCACGAGCAATCCCAAACTCTAAACGTAGAGCTTTTCCAACACAAGCTCTGTCATCAACCTCCGGAAGTACGAGCTCATCTGTGGAGCAATTCGAACTAAATCCCACCCAGTTCATAACACAGTGTAGCGGCCTCGGAGACGGGTGCTCAAACTCTGAGATGGGAGGAGGGACTTGAGAATCAAGCCCGTGGATCTCCTCCTCTGAAGTATCGTCGACATCTCGCTGGGGATTATCATCCTCTTCTTCAGCCTCACACAGTTGCTTCAACGTACGGGCTCGAGTATCATCCTCTTCTTCAGCCTCATGAGTTGCTCATCTTTTTCTCTGGCTGTTTCTTCAACTTTGGCCAGCTGAACCGATATGAGGTCATGCGCCAATACGAAATTTTCCTTTTCGGTTTTCAATGCGCTCACTTCGGTTTGCGCCGCCGTCAGCTGAGCATCCTTCTCCGACATAGATGCCTCGTAACGAGACTTTTCATCCTCTAAAAAAGCTATCGCGCCTTCCTTCAAGCTCAGCTCGTGTTGCTTCTCATCCAATTCGTGCACTCTACCCCGATAACTTTCTTCGGCAGCAATAAAGCTCACCAGCGCCCATCCTAAACAACCTCGGGCGTAGCTGAATTTTTGATCGTCAGGCAGAGATGCAATTCCAGCATGGGTCTTCGGGTCCCACGACATCAAAGGGACTTTCGCCGCCTTAACCGCTTCACTGGGGACCCGGTGGTTAATTGTAACCTTTGGCTCAGCGACTGTTTGGAACATCGAGAACCAAGGGTCAAACACCCCTTCCGGCAACGTCAGCTCCGCCGCCTTCTTCTCATTAATCTTAAGGAAGGAGTCCCTCAAGATAATTTCAGGCTCTTCCTCCTTCTTATCTTTACCGGTGCCGGTGTTTGGTTTTTTCTTCATCCTCTCGGCTACATGCGACACGCTGGATCTCTTACGCCGTTGGACTACGTTAAGAAGTGGCTCTTCCGACACCTCTCGCATGATGTCGGTCTCCACAGTAGGCTCCTCTACCGACGTCATCACTTGTTGAATTGTAGCGACTTCAAGTGGTGGGACGTCGGTAACCAACGGCTCACTAACGATCGCCGGTGTCGGTTCCACCCTTGTGGACGATGGTTCACCAACAGCGCTTTGAGAACGGTTGGGGTTCTTCTTCCATGACTTCAGATGGTTCATGCGCCCGGCCATCTCTGTGGATCGAAGGTTTTTGTTCTTTCCGACCTTGTTCTTCAAATCCAAATTCGGATTACGCCTCCGATGTTCTTCTGCCTCTACGGGATCTCCAAAACCGAAGTATCCCAGCAGTGGATAATAGACTGTTACAGAGAATTTAAAGTTAGACCGACCTCACCCATGCAAGAGATAAGACAGAATGAGTGAGAAAATTACCTGGTTGAAATGAAGAATCAAGTATCTCAGGAGACAAACCAGCTAGCTCTAATCGGGAATCTTTCACAAGCCGTTGATATCGTCGCTTATTGTGAGAAACTTCGAACAATTTGTCCACCCGATCGTACAGTAAGCCTTCGAACTTGGGTTCTCTCTTTCCCGTTGGTTTTGCTACAAGGTCACAAAAGTCCACCTGTTAGCGGAAACAAAAAACAAGATATTAATAACTGAAATGAAGAAAATGGTGAACAACTTACAGTAACCAGATTTAATAGCCATTGGAATGCTTGTCCCATCGGCGAGAAGATCATTAGCGAAATCGGGGCACTGCCAATCCCCACCGACCCACAACCATTCCTCTTGGAAGCCGTGTAATGTGTCGGGGACCTCCATTATTAACTCGCCAACCTTGACTCTTGGTTGGGGTTTACCGACGATGGAAAAAGTGAGAAGTGGATCCGACACTTGTCTATCTGGGCTCTTCCAGAATGTAAACTGCTCCTCATATCCTTCGCCGACGGTAAATCCCAATTCTTTTCGGCGAAGAGCACCAGTAGTCCGATAATCCACTTCCATGAATTTGGAGTGATCTGACATATCGGAAATTCCCAGTCCCGGAAATATTCAGTAATTATGCGCGGCAAAGGAAATCGCAAGCCTGATCTCAGACTCTCAGCGAACACACCAACACAGTTGGGTGGAGGACATGTAATCCTCTCACCTGGGTATGGAGCAAACAAATGTACCGACGTGGGGACTCGGATTTCACTCTGCAACATAACAACGTCGGCATCCGTAAGGATACTCGGTTCACCATGGGATGTAAGTTCGGGGTCCGGCCATCTCCTAATGGGTCGCCTCCAGAATCTTGAGTCGTCGATGGCGTTTTTCTCTACGATTTTGTCCCCCTCACTATCGTTTAGCCGAATATTCAACCGTTCGACAAATACCGGGTCCCACCGGTTATACTCAGACAACAATTCCATCTCCCCGGAGTGGACCATATTGATCATCATCACATCCAGTTCATCGTCACCAGAAAAAGAAAGAGAAGTCGGAGTAAATAAACGAAATACAAAGAGAAATTCTTACCACAGGAAGTAGTTCGTAGATCTGGGATGCTTTAAGTACAATTGAGAGGCGATTAATTCACAAGGAAAGCAAAAAAGACGATTGCGAGAAGAAGATGAAAGTAAAGTAGATCTCAAGAGAAGATTTCCTATTTATACCAAGCCCTGAATTCAATAGCGACCGTTGGAAACCAAAAGAAATAGGGGCGCGTGGGCCACACGTTCTTAATTCGCGAGTCGACGCAACTCTTGAGAGTCGTGCCTATTATCAACGGTTACGTGGCCTAATAAAAAAGACCGTTACCCCTATCAGTAAACGTTGCAATTAATCCTAATAAATTACGCCGTTTCAACTCTCAGTATTATTTCTGCCAAGTGTGAAGATATCGGAAAAACATTCGTAAAACCGACATGTCTCCCTTGCCAAAGATTAAATGGGTATCAGGGAATTTTCAGCATCACTGCTCGTCTCTTTCAAGACAACCATTAATGCTGGGGGCCACCTTGTTGACATCATTTTCAGTAAACCGAATTAAGAGACGCTGATCATTTGATTATGTTCAGTAGAAGAATAATCGAAGTCGCATAAAGTAGGTGTTGCCTTTACGGATCTCGAGGCTCTGACACTAATTTCGAGACAATCACTTGTCGGGTAAAATTCGTTAAGAACCGACATCGTCGTCGATTGACCGATATCTCACGTCGGTTATGACATGTCGGTTACTACATGTCGGATACGGCATATCGGTTACAACTGCTCGAACCGATATCTATGACTCGCTAAACCGACGCCACAAGACGGTGCCAACTCAGCACAACTCATGCCAAGTGGCACGTTATCAAGATGAATGGCAATTAGCCGCCGTTGACTATTCTTGTGTAATGATTACATATTAGATAAATGTTGTAAATAAATATAAAAGGAGAAAACAGTTCTCCAGGCCAGCCAAGAGAGAGAGAGACACATACAATAATATCCAGAAAAATTCTATCTTCTATCACCGCTCATACAAGCTTTTATTGCTCTATCTTAAGTTTCTTACAAATCCATATCGATTATATAGTTGTTAATTCTCGTTTGACAACAACTTACGAGTCAGTTTTAACTTGGACGCAAATAAAATTGTCAGTTATTTATAGTTTAATAAATTACTCGACTACTTAAATTTTATATGTGGATAGTTTATACAAAATAATTTTATTTTAATTGATGAAATAATGTAAAATTAATATTATACTTATTATTCACATACATTTTTAAATATATGATAAAATTTTACTAAAATAATTATTTTATAGAACCACATTGTATTCAAAACAATTTTTTAAATAAAATTTTTAAAATAACACTTATTCTGAATAAATATAATGTAATTTATTATAAGTTATGTGAACCGTACGGGTTATGTATTAATTCTAAATAGACATGTTTTATATAATTTTGCATAATTTAAATTTCGTATAACATTTTAAATAAATTAATATAAGTAAATTGTATTACCTATTGATTCTATTTTTTAAATTTATAAATATTATTTAATGAGTATTTTTAATTTACAAATATTAATTAATATCTATTACATGTGCATTGCACGGGATTTGTACTAGTAATATAAAAGTAAATATATTGTTAACAAAAGATATGATTTGGTTTGGAAATTAACAAAGGTTGTGTAATAATCTAAAAATGAGCTAACAAAATTACTACATATACCCTAACACGTGTTTCTATTTTTAATATTTCATATTTATTATAAAATACAGTATAATAAAAAAATAATTATATCAGTAAAGTAGGCAGACATCACAATTAAATATTCTTCTATTTTATATAGGTATACTACACTTAAATTGACTTGTCATACTTCAAAATAAAAAACAAAATTAGAATATTTTATTGCCTACGTATATATTTTTATTAAATAAAAGTATGAAGGAGCAATCCGCCTAATGACTGTTTCATCTCATACAAGAATTTTTGTGAACTAAATTAACTTAATAAGTATTTAATTGATAAATTTTGACTTAATAAGTATTTAATGCATAAATAAGAACAAAATTGCATCGATAAATTTTTACACACAAAAAAAAAAGAATTTTAACTTAATAAGTATGTAATCGATTATATGAATTACATCGTACCGTATATATCATATGATATAAAAATACCACTTGAATAAACAAAATATCTAGTAACATATATTAGAGAAAATTTGACCAAGTCTTTTTTTGGTTCCACCAAACGACATCCAGAAGAGTGGAGGTTAAAGCCAAACCCCAACCTACATACGTGTATATATGTGTGTATATATTTTTTATTTGACTAAGTTTATAATATTATGGCTCAAATATATAACGCATTTGAGATGATTTTAAGGTTTTGTAATTATGTGATTACCACACATTAATTGGATAATATCACAAATTTATACAATCGCAAATGTTTTAGCATTAGATGTGAATTGAAGACCAATTATAGATCATTATATGTAATATGATATTTGTAATTTAAATCAATTGATTTTTATAGTGGAAAAAAAAATAATTTATCAAAAAAATAGTTTTAATGTTTTTAAATTATTTCTTAAGATTATTGAAATCTAAATATGATAGTGTACCAGATGGTTGTAATGGTTCATTAAAAATAAAATTGTATTTGAATTAAAAAGTAGATAAAATTTGATCAAAAATTGCAATAGTTAGATCAAGTGAAAAAAAATGAATACGAAAACTATGCCACTAGAAAAGGGATGATAATATGAATAATATTTAAAAATTTTGCTAACATATATTTATAACTATTTTATTTAGTCAATAAAAATAATGATAAAGAATTGCCTTCTTCAACAAGATTAGAAGATAAAATTTTAAACTATCTCAAGCAATTATTCTTGTAAATATATTGTGCATATTTTTTAAATTTTCCTCACACAAAAAAGATTTCGAATAAACAAGACTAACTTAGATATCAATTAAAATTTCATGGAATCTTTTTCGCAATGGTTTTTAAATATTATACTTTTTTTTTAAATTGTATTTCAACTTTCAATATATTTGACAAGTATGTAATGCATGTAATGTGCTTCATTTGTTTGATTAGTGAAAAATAATAATGCCAAAATTGAATAGAGATTAAAAAAATAAGAGATAAGGTATAATTAAAAATTATATTAAAAAATAAATTATATATCCTGTATCGTACGTGCAAGAACAAAAAAAAAATAATAATAAAAATAAATAAATAAATAAAAATAAAAGGAATATCCTCAAAAATCAACAGTCAGTTTATTCATTTAACTAATTATAGAGTTTAAGGATCCATCGTGCCACTTCACAAAAAATAAGTACAAAATCAAGCTATTTTTCCTCCTCATCCCACAACCCCCTGCAACATCGGAACTTGAAATCGGAATCCAAACCTCAAATTTTTGTTTTCCTTCTCTGTAAGAGCAAACGGAGAAAGAATAATAAAAATAATGCTAATAATAACAAATAATAATAATGATAATGAGCAACGTACCTATTTTGTCTCATAATTTGTTTGTCCCTCCATATCATACGTTTCCTTCTCTCATATTGTTTCATTCCTCCATAACCAGGAGAGGAGTTAGCAGTTTCAATAAACAAAAAAAATGGAAAACTCAGCACCGTGGTGGCTAATTTCCGGTCGCCGGCTGGTGTCGGTGTTCCTCCTGGTTCCTCTCCTTCTCTGTCTCATCTCAACCTCCTCCATGGGAGCAAGAGTCAACGCCCCAGCCAAATCCGACTCCTTCTCCCCACCCGACAATTACCTCTTCGACTGTGGCAGTACTGGGCCCACGACACTTCCCGGCGGCCGCATCTTCCTCGGCGATCAGGACACAGGCAAGTACCTTTCCTACAACGGTCGTGATGTCCAGGTCTCCGCGGCTAACCCCAAGGACCTCCCGTCCCCGATTTATGCGTCAGCAAACATCTTTGATAGCGCAGCCACTTACACCTTCCATGTCACCCGGCCTGGCTGGCACTGGATCCGGCTCCACTTCGCCCCGATACAGAACGATCAGCAGGATCTCAAGGCTGCCAGATTCAAGGTCAGCACAAGCAACAACCTTGTCCTAATCCAAGAGTTCCAGATGAGCCCTGAGAACGCAACCACCTCATTGAATGAGTACCTGGTCAATGTCACCACCGAGAGGTACTCCCTCACTTTCCAACCTACTCAAGGCAGCGTGGCTTACGTCAGTGCGATCGAGTTCGTGTCCGCGCCTGATATTTTGATAGGTGACATCGCCTCATCCGTTTTCCCCAAAGCCGATTATTCAGGCCTCCTCAGTATTGCATATCAGACAGTTTACCGGGTCAATGTTGGTGGGCCTTTGATTACGGCCCAAAACGATACCCTGGGGAGGACGTGGGTCTCGGACACACCGTACCTCGACCCCAAGGTTTCCGGCAGCCAAGTGTCGGTGGCACCCAACGTGATCACCTATCCAGACGGCGAGTCTCCGCTGATTGCGCCACCAGTGGTCTACGCAACTGCCATGCAAATGGCAGATGCCAATGTCGAGGTGAGCGGTATATGGAATGAAGATTTTTTTATTATTATTATTATTTTTTTTGCTAATTTGTTTGTTGTACATGTGCATGTATAAAATGATTTGGTTGGAAGGAAGTAAATGCATGGTGATTAGATTTGATTAAAATGAGTTAAAAAGTTATGGTTTGAGAGGAAGTAAATGCATGGTGATTAGATTTGATTAAAATGAGTTAAAAAGCAGTTTAATTACGGGTACAGGTCCCAAGTTTCAACATCACCTGGAAACTGAAGATAGACTCTTCCTTCCAGTACCTGGTCCGCCTTCACTTTGCGGACATCGTTAGCAAGTCCACAAACGACCTTTACTTCAATGTCTATATCAATGGCAAGTCGGCCATTACGGGACTCGACCTCTCCACGGTGGCAGAGGGACTTACCTCCGCCTACTTTGCTGACTTTGTCCTCAACTCCAGCATGGTCCCGGGTGGCCTTCTCGACCCCCTCATCATCCAGGTGGGCCCCATGCCCAATGAGAACGCGGGCACCAAGAACGCCCTCCTCAACGGCCTCGAGGTACTCAAGATGAACAACTCCGTGGGCAGCCTTGATGGCGAGTTCGGAGTGGACGGTCGTCGCGCCTCGGCCGCTAACGGGACAGTGGCTGCAGTGGGCTTCGCCATGATGTTCGGGGCCTTTGTTGGGTTAGGCGCCATGGCCGTGAAGTGGAAGAAACGACCCCAAGACTGGCACAAGAGCAAGAGTTTCTCTTCGTGGCTCCTCCCCATCCACGCGGGTGACACAAGCTTCATGAGCAAAACCTCCCTCGGCTCCCGCAAGTCTCAGGTGTTCTCGTCCACCATGGGCCTCGGCCGCTACTTCTCTCTCTCCGAGCTGGAAGATGCCACCGGAAACTGGGACCCAACCCATATCATCGGCGTCGGTGGCTTCGGCAACGTGTACATCGGCGAGATCGATGACTGCCAGAAGGTGGCCGTCAAGCGAGGGAATCCCCAATCAGAGCAAGGGATTAATGAGTTCCAGACCGAGATTCAAATACTGTCTAAGCTCAGGCATCGCCACCTGGTGTCCCTCATAGGCTACTGTGACGAGAACTCAGAGATGATCCTCGTGTACGAGTACATGGCCAATGGCCCATTCCGTGACCACCTGTATGGCAAGAACCTGCCCCACCTCACCTGGAAACAGAGACTGGAGATCTGCATCGGTTCTGCCCGGGGTCTACACTATCTGCACACGGGGGCCGCGCAGGGGATCATTCACCGCGACGTCAAGACCACTAACATCTTGCTAGACGAGAATTTTGTCGCCAAGATGGCCGATTTCGGGCTCTCAAAGGATGCCCCCACGACCGAGCAGACGCATGTTAGCACGGCCGTCAAGGGAAGCTTCGGTTACCTGGACCCCGAGTACTTCCGCAAGCAGCAACTCACGGATAAGTCGGATGTGTATTCGTTTGGGGTAGTGTTGCTGGAGGCCCTCTGTGCACGGCCCGCCATAAACCCGGCCCTGCCTAGGGAGCAGGTGAATCTGGCCGAGTGGGCCATGCAGTGGAAGAGGAAGGGGTTACTGGACAAGATAATTGACCTAACCTTGGTGGGACACATTAATCCTGACTCAATGAACAAGTTTGCCGAGGCGGCCGAGAAATGCCTGTCCGAATACGGGGTGGATAGACCCACTATGGGAGACGTGCTGTGGAATTTGGAGTATGCTCTGCAACTGCAGGAGGCGTCCCCCTCGCCCTCTCAGGGGAACTCAGATGAGGAGCAGAATAAGGTGCTTTCCAGCCCCATATCGCCTCTTGTTATGCCACATGCCGGCGGTGACAACAAGGTAGCTTCAGGTTCTGATCACGCCGGTAGTAGGGCTGCAGCCGAACTTCCTCTTATTGAGGAACATTCCGGTACTGCCATGTTTGCACAGTTTGCTGCTCTGAATGGGCGATAGAAAATTGAGATGTTTTGAATTTGAGATGAAAAAATTGATGGTTTATGAGCGGATAAAGCCGAAATTAATAACAATAATACTAATAATCAAACAAAGACAAGATTATTAAATGGGACGTGTGGCTTCATAAGATTACCCAATCATGTTTGAGCAGTTTGATTATCAACATATATTGATATATATTATTATCTTTATTTTGTATTGCATGTGAAATTTGGTGTAGTTTTGTTACCATAAGGATACTTCTACTGTTCTAATAAATATTTAGTTAATATTAATTGAATTAATTAATTAAAGACTTTTTGGATTAGGGCTATAAGTACTTTCCTATGTATAATACACATTCTCTTTGTCGACTTATACTTGAAATGAATGAATCACGGGAGAGATAGATCATTATTAAAAAAAAAAATCTTTGGAGTGATATAAAAATTTGATGCTAAATAAAATTATGAATGTTATGTGTTGACGAGCAAACACCAACTAATCTTAATGAAGGGATTAATTAAGTGGAACTAAGAGTTGTTTTGTGGAGAACATACATGATTTGTAATGTGGATAAAAAAGATAGAAAGCACACACGATTTCGCTGATTGGTTGGGAGGTCCGCGAGGAGAATGTTTCTCCAAAAATAAGACTAGCAAAGACTATTTCATTGCAAAGGTGGTTATTGGTTGAGCTTTTGCACGTTTTAGTTTTGTTTGTATTGCTAGTGTTCATTATGTTTGTTCGTGTTGGTATATAAGGTGCTAGATGTTGAAAAGTAGCCCACCAACCCACCAATTTTGAAGCCCCATTTCTTTGACAAATTGCAGCCGCGGGGGGTGTTGTTTTTTGTTGAAAATTCAGTACACTTTTGCAGAAAAATTGGTACTCTCCCCATCTATAAATAGATGGAATTGTGATGAACAAATCACACAACAAATACAAACACCAACACAAGAGAGAAAAAGAGAGAAAAAGAGTGAACAAGAAGCAGAAAGTTTTAGCTTCTGTGTGTATTTGTGTTGTGAGTTGTGAGTGAGTTTGAGAGTATTTTGTAAACACGAGTGTATTTCTTTTTCCCAATAAAATATCTGCAGTAGTCCAGAGACGTAGGCATTATTGGCCGAACTCCATTATCAATTTGGTGTGTCCAATTTTTTTTTTCAGCGTATTTTTTCCAACAACTGGTATCAGAGCCAGATTGTTAATTCTGTAATTTTTTATGAGGGTTACTATTCCGTATATAGTAAAAAACGTGAATAGTGTCAAATTTTTCGGCGCTACAAATTTATCTACCAACGTGTTCTGAAACACGGTAGTTCACAAAATTTACAGAAACGATCCGACAGAGAAGTCAGATCAGAGTCGAAGTGATGGCTGCAGACGAAGGAAAAATGAAAATTGAAAAGTTCGATGGTGCGGACTTTGGCTTCTGGAAGATGCAGATCGAGAATTATCTGTACCAAAAGAATATGTATTAACCACTCACAGGAAAGAAGCTAGAGGACATGTAGGAGGAAGAATGGAGTCTCCTTGACAGACAAGCCCTTGGAGCCATTCGGCTGACGTTATCCCGTAATGTTGCTTTTAACATTGCAAAAGAAAAGACGACAGCAGGCCTCATGAAGGCTCTTTCCAACATGTACGAGAAACCATCAGCCTCAAATAAAGTTCATTTGATGAGGCGATTGTTCAACCTTCGGATGACCGAAGGTGCTCCGGTGGAAAATCATCTCAATGAACTCAACACAATTATAACCCAGTTGAGTTCAGTTGAGATCGAGTTCGATGATGAAGTACGGGCTTTAATACTTTTGTCTTCCCTACCAGAAAGCTGGAATGCTACAGTCACAGCTTTGAGTAGCTCATCGGGATGCAATAAGTTGAGATTTGATGATGTCCAAAATTTGGCTCTCAGTGAAGAGATCCGGCGGAGGGAGTCGGGTGAACCATCAACCTCTTTTGTATTGCATACAAAGTCGAGAAGAAGAAGTTCAACCAAAGAAAGCAGACATATCAAATCAAAGGGAAGAAGATCCATGTAACACCCCACTTTGATATTAAGGAAATTTCGGACTTTAAAAAAAATCAGAACAAATTTTTCAAATTCATTTTCAAAATAAGGGCATTAACCAATACAATTTACTTAGTCCAAGTCTTATCTGGACTCACGGGGATTCATAAACCCAATTTTTCACAAGGTTTTCATTAACCTGATTCACACCTCAACGTAATATCCCATATGAACAACTGAAACTTCATAAATCAAACACCATGATTATTCAAGGTTCAAAAGGGTTTTCCAAAATATTTTCAAACATCAAAACATAGTTCGAAAACAATTTTTACATGTCCAAAACATAGAAGGTTCATAACAACCATATTATTAAAGCAGAAGCAAAATAAAACAAATAATAAACCACCACTCGTCCTTCGTCTCGTCACCCGACCACTGATTAACCTGCATCCGTGAAGAGCAGGTGGGAATGAGCACAAATGATAAAATAGTGCTCACTACTATGCACATAATAACATGTAAAGATGGTATGGTCACAACATGAATATAAATCAATCATCATCATGTCTCATCTCCTAACAATCACAACAATAACTCACTCATGTGCACATCTATCATTAGCCGCGGAAAGAGGATACATAAACCCTAACGACGGGAGTGCGTGCCACTGTAACGGACACGGCCTTTTCATTAGGTCTTAAGGAGACTTGCCTCACAAGGACAACCGTACCGTAACTCGACGGGGACAACCGTACCGACGGCCGTAACAGCTCACATCAGTAGGCTACATGGTTCACATGCATACATTGATCATACCAACAATACATTAAACAACACGTATGGCATAGACAATTTTATAAGTAAACCCACCTGGATAGCTCGGTAGAAAATTGCACACAAGAGCAAGTACGTAGGATGAGGCTCGACTCCTCAAACACCTACATTTAAGCGAGATAATTTATCAATAATTTATCTCACTACTCAAATTTAACATAAAACTCATACTTAATAAAAATTAAGTCTTAAGGGTTTTAATCGGATTTTTCGTGAACTTGGAACTCTCTCATTTTTGAAAAATAGGACTCGGAGAATTAATTTGGAGTCTCGGGACTTATAAATATTTTTCTCAAATTTTCTCGGTCGAAAATAATTTTTAAAATCAAACTCGGTATTAAAAACGGGCTTCCAGAACTCAAAATAGGCTAAAAAAGACAATTGGGCCGAGCTGTGGTGGTTCTAGGCTAATTGGGCCGCACGAAGAGGAAGTTGGGCCAGAAATTTGGGCCTGAAAAGGGTTGGGGCCTCACAGGCTACGCATACTGGGGGCAGATCGGGCTGAGGGAGGCGGGCCGCGCGCGGGCTGACCTCGGGCCCTATGGCCCGCGCTCTCCAGCTGGCACTCAGTAAAAAAAAAAAGACATATTACTTACGCGAGGAACTGGGATCGAACCCCCGACCTCGCGCACTGAATACCGCCTCGATGACCACTGCGCTACACGCACAATTGCAATTTAAATTGCAAACATGACCAAATGAAATTTGAAAAAAAAAACCTGTGATTAAATTTGAGAACAGAGTACAGACATCTGTAACAGAAACTGCAAAATGACAGCATAACGACCAAATTTGACAACAATGCTCGAGCAAGTATTAGGTCCGGTTTTTAATTAAACAATTAAATCTCAGAGTTTCGAACATTTCAAAAACGGGTTTTATTTTATCGAAAACGAAGAGTTGAAACCCAGATTGAAAGCAAGTGAACAAAACGCCCCCAAAATAAATTACAACGAGACTCCTAAATGACGGAATTCCGAATTAACACGATATAGCCACAGCAACGTCGTGAATCGATTTCTTACAAATCGAGAGTTGCTATTATCCCTGAAATTTCACGAACATGCGAAATATAAATAACGAACATACGAAACAATAATCAACGAAAACGATTCCACGGGCTCAATTGAACAAACGACGATATACGGCACAAAATTAAAACAAGGGAATATTTCCGAATACCTCTCTTCAGGAACTGCGAGCTCGGGACATAAGCGGACCAAACGATCAGCACTCGGACGAGCGGGTAGCAGCCTCGAAACTCCTCGAAAGTTCGGACTTAATTCGATGAACTGCTCGTGAACGGAGCGCTGAGGGGTCTTGGATGGCGGGCTGCGCGGAGGTGGTCTCACCGGAGAAGAAGATGGTCGCCGGGATTAATGGCTGCTTCACCGGAATTATAGCTAGCGATATTTTTTTTTTTTTTTTTGAAAACGAAAAGCAGGCTGAGAGAACGGGAATTGGATGAACTAACTTGAATGATGCTAACCGATCCTCTACCGAGATATAAGAATGATCGGGGTTAACGATCGTGCGAGGAAATCTTGCGAGGAAAAATCGCAACTGCGAAGGGAGTGATGGACCAGGTCAGATTCACGCGCAGAAAAATAAGGAGAAGAAGAGAAACATGCCGTGATTAATTCTTTGGGCCAAGATTGATTAATTTTTGGGCCGAATTAAAAGATGAAATTGGGCCATCATAATTTAATCAAATAGGGTTAGAAAAATCAATCATTTTGGGCTACAATTAAATAACTTATGTAGCTAGAAAAAAAAATATACACAATAATATTTATTTATAAATAAACAATTAGGCAAATTGTCATTTAATATGAATACCAATAATATTTATAATAATAATAATAATAATAATAATAATAATAATAATAATAATAATAATAATAATAATAATAATAATAATAGGCGTTTAAAACGATTAGACATTTAATCACAAATACATATTTACTAATAATAATAAAAAAATGGCAATAATAAACTAATAAATAATTTCAAATAATTCTAATTCAAACGGAGTGTTACAGTCTACCCACCTTACAAAGAATTCCGTCCTCGGAATTCGAAAATAAAACTAGAAAGCGATAAAATACAAAGGAGAACTCAGAACTCAAAGTTCGGATAACGCCTCCTAATATCGTCCTCCCTCTCCCAAGTCGACTCAGTCTCATCGTGTCGGCTCCACTGCACCTTCACTAAGCTCACTGTCCGGTTCCTCAGCTGGTGGACCTTCCGGTCCAAGATGGCTGTCGGTACCTCCTCGTAGGTAAGGTCTCGCTCGACCTGCAGCTCGTCGAAGTCCACCACATGATCGGGGTTATGCACATACCTCCGAAGCATCGAGACATGGAACACGTCGTGCACACCCGACAAGTCTGGTGGTAAAGCCAGCCGATACGCTAAGTTCCCGACTCGGTCGAGGATCTCAAATGGCCCGATATAGCGAGGTCTAAGTTTCCCCTTCTTCCCTAAGAGAATCACACCTCTCATGGGTGAAACCTTCAAGAAGACATGATCTCCCACTGCATAAACATGTTCTTGCCTCTCCCGGTCGGCATAGACCTTCTGCCTCTCCTGGGCAGATCTGATAGTCTTTCGGATCTTCTCAACGATCGCTGCAGTACTCTGGACAAAATCCGGACCTGTAATTCTCGTCCACCATGGGCCTCGGCCGCTACTTCTCTCTCTCCGAGCTGGAAGATGCCACCGGAAACTGGGACCCAACCCATATCATCGGCGTCGGTGGCTTCGACAACATGTACATCGGCGAGATCGATGACTGCCAGAAGGTGGCCGTCAAGCGAGGGAATCCCCAATCAGAGCAAGGGATTAATGAGTTCCAGACCGAGATTCAAATACTGTCTAAGCTCAGGCATCGCCACCTGGTGTCCCTCATAGGCTACTGTGACGAGAACTCAGAGATGATCCTCGTGTACGAGTACATGGCCAATGGCCCATCCCGTGACCACCTGTATGGCAAGAACCTGCCCCACCTCACCTGAAAACAGAGACTGGAGATCTGCATCGGTTCTGCCTGGGGCCTACACTATCTGCACACGGGGGCCGCGCAGGGGATCATTCACCGCGACGTCAAGACCACTAACATCTTGCTAGACGAGAATTTTGTCGCCAAGATGGCCGATTTCGGGCTCTCAAAGGCTGCCCCCACGACCGAGCAAACGCATGTTAGCACGGCCGTCAAGGGAAGCTTCGGTTACCTGGACCCCGAGTACTTCCGCAAGCAGCAACTCACGGATAAGTCGGATGTGTATTCGTTTGGGGTAGTGTTGCTGGAGGCCCTCTGTGCACGGCCCGCCATAAACCCGGCCCTGCCTAGGGAGCAGGTGAATCTGGCCGAGTGGGCCATGCAGTGGAAGAGGAAAGGGTTACTGGACAAGATAATTGACCCCACCTTTGTGGGACACATTAATCCTGACTCAATGAACAAGTTTGCCGAGGCGGCCGATAAATGCCTGTTCGAATACGGGGTGGATAGACCCACTATGGGAGACGTGCTGTGGAATTTGGAGTATGCTCTGCAACTGCAGGAGGCGTCCCCCTCGCCCGCTCAGGGGAACTCAGATGAGGAGCAGAATAAGGTGCTTTCCAGCCCCATATCGCCTCTTGTTATGCCACATGCCGGCGGTGACAACAAGGTAGCTTCAGGTTCTGATCACGCCGGTAGTAGGGCTGCAGCCGAACTTCCTCTTATTGAGGAACATTCCGGTACTGCCATGTTTGCACAGTTTGCTGCTCTGAATGGGCGATAGAAAATTGAGATGTTTTGAATTTGAGATGAAAAAATTGATGGTTTATGAGCGGATAAAGCCAAAAATAATAACAATAATACTAATAATCAAACAAAGACAAGATTATTAAATGGGACGTGTGGGTTCATAAGATCACCCAATCATGTTTGAGCAGTTTGATTATCAACATATATTGATAATCTATTATTATCTTTATTTTGTATTGCATGTGAAATTTGGTGTAGTTTTGTTACCATAAGGATACTTCTACTGTTCTATAAATATTTAGTTAATATTAATTGAATTAATTAATTAAAGACTTTTTGGATTAGGGCTATAAGTACTTTCCTATGTATAATACACATTCTCTTTGTCGACTTATACTTGAAATGAATGAATCACGGGAGAGATAGATCATTATTAAAAAAAAAATCTTTGGAGTGATATAAAAATTTGGTGCTAAATAAAATTATGAATGTTATGTGTTGACGAGCAAACACCAACTAATCTTAATGAAGGGATTAATTAAGTGGAACTAAGAGTTGTTTTGTGGAGAACATACATGATTTGTAATGTGGATAAAAAAGATAGAAAGCACACACGATTTCGCTGATTGGTTGGGAGGTCCGCGAGGAGAATGTTTCTACAAAAATAAGCCTAGCAAATAGTATTTCATTGCAAAGGTGGTTATTGGTTGAGCTTTTGCACGTTTTAGTTTTGTTTGTATTGCTAGTGTTCATTATGTTTGTTCGTGTTGGTATATAAGGTGCTAGATGTTGAAAAGTAGCCCACCAACCCACCAATTGTGAAGCCCCATTTCTTTGACAAATTGCAGCCGCGGGGGGTGTTGTTTTTTGTTGAAAATTCAGTACACTTTTGCGGAAAAATTGGTACTCTCCCCATCTATAAATAGATGGAATTGTGATGAACAAATCACACAACAAATACAAACACCAACACAAGAGAGAAAAAGAGAGAAAGAGAGTGAACAAGAAGCAGAAAATTTTAGCTTCTGTGTGTATTTGTGTTGTGAGTTGTGAGTGAGTTTGAGAGTGTTTTTTAAACACGAGTGTATTTCTTTTTCCCAATAAAATATCTGCAGTAGTCCAGGGACGTAGGCATTATTGGCCGAACTCCGTTATCAATTTGGTGTGTCCAATTTTTTTTTTCAGCGTATTTTTCCCAACAACTGGTATCAGAGCCAGATTGTTAATTCTGTAATTTTTTGTGAGGGTTACTATTCCGTATATAGTAAAAAACGTGAATAGTGTCAAATTTTTCGCCGCTACAAATTTATCTACCAACGTGTTCTGAAACACGGTAGTTCACAAAATTTACAGAAACGATCCGACAGAGAAGTCAGATCAGAGTCGAAGTGATGGCTGTAGACGAAGGAAAAATGAAAATTGAAAAGTTCGATGGTGCGGACTTTGGCTTCTGGAAGATGCAAATCGAGAATTATCTGTACAAGAAGAATATGTATTAACCACTCACGGGAAAGAAGCCAGAAGACATGAAGGAGGAAGAATGGAGTCTCCTTGACAGACAAGCCCTTGGAGCCATTCGGCTGACGTTATCCCGTAATGTTTCTTTTAACATTGCAAAAGAAAAGACGACAGCAGGCCTCATGAAGGCTCTTTCCAACATGTACGAGAAACCATCAGCCTCAAATAAAGTTCATTTGATGAGGCAATTGTTCAACCTTCGGATGACCGAAGGTGCTCCGGTGGAAAATCATCTCAATGAACTCAACACAATTATAACCCAGTTGAGTTCAGTTGAGATCAAGTTCGATGATGAAGTACGGGCTTTAATACTTTTGTCTTCCCTACCAGAAAGCTGGAATGCTACAGTCACAGCTTTGAGTAGCTCATCGGGAAGCAATAAGTTGAGATTTGATGATGTCCAAAATTTGGTTCTCAGTGAAGAGATCCGGCGGAGGGAGTCGGGTGAACCATCAACCTCTTTTGTATTGCATACAAAGTCGAGAGGAAGAAGTTCAACAAAAAAAAGCAGACATATCAAATCAAAGGGAAGAAGATCCATGTAACACCCCACTTTGATTTTAAGGAAATTCCGGACTTAAAAAAAATCAGAACAAATTTTTCAAATTCATTTTCAAAATCAAGGGCATTAACCAACACAATTTACTTAGTCCAAGTCTTATCTGGACTCACGGGGATTCATAAACCCAATTTTTCACAAGGTTTTCATTAACCTGATTCACACCTCAACGTAATATCCCATATGAACAACTGAAACTTTATAAATTAAACACCATGATTATTCATGGTTCAAAAGGGTTTTCCAAAATATTTTCAAACATCAAAACATAGTTCGAAAACAGTTTTTACATGTCCAAAACATAGAAGGTTCATAACAACCATATTATTAAAGCGGAAGCAAAATAAAACAAATAATAAACCACCACTCGTCCTTCGTCCCGTCACCCGGCCACTGATTAACCTGCATCCGTGAAGAGCAGGTGGGAATGAGCTCAAATGATAAAATAGTGCTCACTACTATGCACATAATAACATGTAAAGATGGTATGGTCACAACATGAATATAAATCAATCATCATCATGTCTCATCTCCTAACAATCACAACAATAACTGACTCATGTGCACATCTATCATTAGCCGCAGAAAGGGGATGCATAAACCCTAACGACGGGAGTGCGTGCCACTGTAACGGACACGGCCTTTCATTAGGTCTTAAGGAGACTTGCCTCGCAAGGGCAACCGTACCGTAACTCGATGGGGACAACCGTACCGACGGCCGTAACAGCTCACATCAGTAGGCTACATGGTTCACATGCATACATTGATCATACCAACAATACATTAAACAACACGTATGGCATAGACAATTTTATAAGTAAACCCACCTGGATAGCTCGGTAGAAAATTGCACACAAGAGCAAGTACGTAGGATGAGGCTCGACTCCTCAAACACCTACATTTAAGCGAGATAATTTATCAATAATTTATATCACTACTCAAATTTAACATAAAACCCATACTTAATAAAAATTAAGTCTTAAGGGTTTTAATCGGATTTTTCGTGAACTTGGAACTCTCTCATTTTTGAAAAATAGGACTCGGAGAATTAATTTGGAGTCTCGGGACTTATAAATATTTTTCTCAAATTTTCTCGGTCGAAAATAATATTTAAAATCAAACTCGGTGTTAAAAACGGGCTTCCGGAACTCAAAATAGGCTAAAAAAGACAACTGGGCCGAGCTGTGGTGGTTCTAGGCTAATTGGGCCGCACAAAGAGGAAGTTGGGCCAGAAATTTGGGCCTGAGAAGGGCTGGGGCCTCACGGGCTACGCATACTGGGGGCAGATCGGGCTGAGGGAGGCGGGCCGCGCGCGGGCTGACCTCGGGCCCTATGGTCCGCGCTCTCCAGCTGGCACTCAGTAAAAAAAAAGACTTATTACTTACGCGAGGAACTGGGATCGAACCCCCGACCTCGCGCATTAAATACCGCCTCGATGACCACTGCGCTACACGCACAGTTGCGATTTAAATTGCAAACATGACCAAATGAAGTTTGAAAAAAAAAAACCTGTGATTAAATTTGAGAACAGAGTACAGACATCTGTAACAGCAACTGCAAAATGACAGCAGAACGACCAAATTTGACAACAATGCTCGAGCAGGTATTAGGTCCGGTTTTTAATTAAACAATTAAATCTCAGAGTTTCGAACATTTCAAAAACGGGTTTTATTTTATCGAAAATGAAGAGTTGAAACCCAGATTGAAAGCAAGTGAACAAAACGCCCCCAAAATAAATTACAACGAGACTCCTAAACGACGGAATTCCGAATTAACACGATATAGCCACAGCAACGTCGTGAATCGATTTCTTACAAATCGAGAGTTCCTATTATCCCCGAAATTTCACGAACATGCGAAATATAAATAACGAACATACGAAACAATAATCAACGAAAACGATTCCATGGGCTTGATTGAACAAACGACGATATACGACACAAAATTAAAACAAGGAAAATTTGCCGAATACCTCTTTTCAGGAACTGCGAGCTCGGGAGATAAGCGGACCAAACGATCAGCAATCGGACGAGTGGGTAGCAGCCTCGAAACTCCTCAAAAGTTCGGACTGAATTCGATGAACTGCTCGTGAACGGACCGCTGAGGGGTCTTCGATGGCGGGCTGCGCAGAGGTGGTCTCACCGGAGAAGAAGATGGTCGCCGGGATTAATGGCTGCTTCACCGGAATTATTGCTAGCGATTTTTTTTTTTTT
This sequence comes from Striga hermonthica, assembly GCA_902706635.1. NCBI lineage: Eukaryota > Viridiplantae > Streptophyta > Magnoliopsida > Lamiales > Orobanchaceae > Striga > Striga hermonthica. Next base: position 9,089,106 of record CACSLK010027752.1, on the reverse strand, counting down.
TTGAAAACGAAAAGCAGGCTGAGAGTACGGGAATTGGATGAACTAACTTGAATGATGCTAACCGATCCTCTACCGAGATATAAGAATGATCGGGGTTAACGATCGTGCGAGGAAATCTTGCGAGGAAAAATCGCAACTGCGAAGGGAGTGATGGACCAGGTCAGATTCACGCGCAGAAGAATAAAGAGAAGAAGAGAAACATGCCGTGATTAATTCTTTGGGCCAAGATTGATTAATTTTTGGGCCAAATTAAAAGATGAAATTGGGCCATCATAATTTATTCAAATAGGGTTAGAAAAATCAATCATTTTGGGCTACAATTAAATAACTTATGTAGCTAGAAAAAAAAAATATACACAATAATATTTATTTATAAATAAACAATTAGGCAAATTTTCATTTAATATGAATACCATTAATATTTATAATAATAATAATAATAATAATAATAATAATAATAATAATAATAATAATAATAATAATAATAATAATAATAGGCATTTAAAACAATTAGACATTTAATCACAAATAAATATTTACTAATAATAATAAAAAAATGGCAATAGTAAACTAATAAATAATTTCAAATAATTCTAATTCAAACAGGGTGTTACAGTCTACCCACCTTACAAAGAATTCCTTCCTCGGAATTCGAAAATAAAACTAGAAAGCGATAAAATACAAAGGAGAACTCAGAACTCAAAGTTCGGATAACGCCTCCTAATATCGTCCTCCCTCTCCCAAGTCGACTCAGTCTCATCGTGTCGGCTCCACTGCACCTTCACTAAGCTCACTGTCCGGTTCCTCAGCTGGTGGACCTTCCGGTCCAAGATGGCTGCCGGTACCTCCTCGTAGGTAAGGTCTCGCTCGACCTGCAGCTCGTCGAAGTCCACCACATGATCGGGGTTATGCACATACCTCCGAAGCATCGAGACATGGAACACGTCGTGCACACCCGACAAGTCTGGTGGTAAAGCCAGCCGATACGCTAAGTTCCCGACTCGGTCGAGGATCTCAAATGGCCCGATATAGCGAGGTCTAAGTTTCCCCTTCTTCCCTAAGCGAATCACACCTCTCATGGGTGAAACCTTCAAGAAGACATGATCTCCCACTACATAAACATGTTCTTGGCTATCCCGGTCGGCATAGACCTTCTGCCTCTCCTAGGCAGATCTGATAGTCTTTCGGATCACCTCAATGATCGCTGCAGTACTCTGGACAAAATCCGGACCTGTAATCCTCCTCTCTCCAACCTCATCCCAATACAAAGGAGTCCGGACCTTACGTCCGTACAAAGCCTCGTACGGGACCATCTTGATCGAAGAGTGGTAGCTGTTGTTGTAGGTCAGCTCGACTAGCGGAAGGGCATACCCCCAAGTCAAGCTTCGGTCCAAGACCACAACCCTCAATATATCCTCCAAGTATTGGATCACACGCTCCGACTGACCATCTGTCTCGGGGTGGAAGGTTGTACTGAACTCTAACCTCGTCCCCATGGCTCGGTGCAACGTCTTCCAGAACTGGGATGTGAACTTGGCATCTCGATCCGAAACAATCTCCACCCCATGAAGCTTAACAATGTCCTTGACGAACAATTCGGCATAATCACTCGCCTTCATGGTCGTCCGGACTGGCAGAAAATGGGCAGACTTCGTAAGGCGATCCACTATCACCCAAATCGAATCATACCCGCTCCTCGACATTGGCAGACCCACTAAGAAATCCATGGTGATGCACTCCCACTTCCACAGGGGAACCTCAAGAGGCTGCAACAACCTTCTCGGTTTCTGGCGCTCAGCCTTCACTTGCTGACACACCAGACACCCATCCACGAACTTCGCTACTTGCCTCTTCATGCCTCGCCACCAGAAAGACTTCCTCAGGTCCTGATACATCTTCGTGCTACCAGGATGGATGGTGTACGGGGCACTATGGGCCTCTCTCAAAATCTCTCTCCGCAGTTCCCACACCTTCGGAACACAAAGTCTACCCTCGAAGACCAAGGCCCCATCAGATGAGACTACGAATCCACCAACTTTACCGGCTTCCGACAACTCTCTCATACGGCATAAGAAACGATCATTCGGTTGCTCGGCGACTATCCTCTCTCGAAGAGTCGGTCCCACCACCAAAGAGGTCAACACGCCCCCGGCTATCGAAGTCGACTCCACTGCCTCTAACTGCAATCGCTCGAACTCCCGAAGAAGGACATCCTGCCCGGTAAACAGACAAGATAGCTGGCCATAACTCCTCCGACTAAGGGCATCGGCTACCACATTAGCTTTCCCAGGGTGATAGCTAATGGTGCAGTCGTAGTCCTTGACCAGCTCCAACCATCTATGCTGCCTCATGTTCAACTCCTTCTGAGTGAAAATGTACTTTAGGCTCTTATGGTCGGTAAAGATTTCACACTTGCCTCCATAGAGATAGTGCCGCCAAATCTTCAAGGCGTGGACAACTGCAGCTAACTCGAGATCATGAGTGGGGTAGTTCTGCTCGTGAGGCTTCAGCTGCCTCGAAGCATAGGCGACGACTTTCCCATGTTTCATAAGGACACATCCCAAACCCATCTTCGAAGCATCACTATAGATGGTGAACTCCAAAGTAGGGTCGAGTATAAATAGGACAGGTGCGGTAGTGAGTCTCCTCTTCAACTCCTGGAAACTCTCCTCGCATTGAGGACTCCAAACAAACCTCACAGCCTTCTTCGTAAGGTTGGTCAGTGGTTGGGCTATCTTCGAGAAGCCCTCGATAAACCTCCTGTAGTATCCTGCTAACCCCAGAAAACTACGATATCCGCTGCACTTCTCGGCGTATCTCACATGCTCACCGCCTCAATCTTGCTGGGATCCACCTCAATGCCTCGAGCTATCACAATATGGCCAAGGAATGCCACACAGTTCAGCCAGAACTCGCACTTCGAGAACTTAGCATACAACTTCTCGCGGCAAAGAGTCTCCAGCACAATCCTCAGATGCTCGTTGTGCTGATCGATATCTCGGGAATAGACCAGAATGTCGTCGATGAACACAATGACGAACTGGTCCAGGAAAGGATGAAAGACCCTGTAGCGCCCCGTTCGAATATTAGATTTTTATGAGTTTATTTTAATTAATGGTATTTTATTTTAATATTTATATATACCTTGATTATGTGATTATATATTTTTATTATTA
>CACSLK010027752.1:9045461-9072686 GCA_902706635.1 Striga hermonthica | reverse complement strand
AACCGTACCGTAACTCGACGGGGACAACCGTACCGACGGCCGTAACAGCTCACATCAGTAGGCTACATGGTTCACATGCATACATTGATCATACCAACAATACATTAAACGACATGTATGGCATAGACAATTTTATAAGTAAACCCACCTGGATAGCTCTGTAGAAAATTGCACACAAGAGCAAGTACGTAGGATGAGGCTCGACTCCTCAAACACCGACATTTAAGCGAGATAATTTATCAATAATTTATCTCACTACTCAAATTTAACATAAAACCCATATTTAATAAAAATTAAGTCTTAAGGGTTTTAATCGAATTTTTCGTGAACTTGGAACTCTCTCATTTTTGAAAAATAGGACTCGGAGAATTAATTTGGAGTCTCGGGACTTATAAATATTTTTCTCAAATTTTTCTCGGTCGAAAATAATTTTTAAAATCAAACTCGGTGTTAAAAACAGACTTCCGGAACTCAAAATAGGCTAAAAAAGACAACTGGGCCGAGTTGTGGTGGTTCTAGGCTAATTGGGCCGCACAAAGAGGAAGTTGGGCCAGAAATTTGGTCCTGAAAAGGGCTGGGGCCTCACGGGCTGCGCATACTGGGGGCAGATCGGGCTGAGGGAGGCGGGCCGCGCGTGGGCTGACCTCGGGCCCTATGGCCCGCGCTCTCCAGCTGGCACTCTGTAAAAAAAAAAGAGTTATTACTTACGCGAGGAACTGGGATCGAACCCCCGACCTCGCGCACTGAATACCGCCTCGATGACCACTGCGCTACACGCACAGTTGCGATTTAGATTGCAAACATGACCAAATGATGTTTGAAAAAAAAAAAACCTGTGATTAAATTTGAGAACAGAGTACACACATCTGTAACAGCAACTGCAAAATGACAGCAGAACGACCAAATTTGAAAATAATGCTCGTGCAGGTATTAGGTCCGGTTTTTAATTAAACAATTAAATCTCAGAGTTTCGAACATTTCAAAAATGGGTTTATTTTATCGAAAACGAAGAGTTGAAACCCAGATTGAAAGCAAGTGAACAAAACGCCCCCAAAATAAATTACAACGAGACTCCTAAACGACGGAATTCCGAATTAACACGATATAGCCACAGCAACGTCGTGAATCGATTTCTTGCAAATCAAGAGTTCCGATTATCCCCGAAATTTCACGAACATACAAAATATAAATAACGAACATACGAAACAATAATCAACGAAAACGATTCCACGGGCTCGATTGAACAAACGATGATATACGGCACGAAATTAAAACAAGGGAAATTTGCCGAATACCTCTCTTCAGGAACTGCGAGCTCGGGAGATAAGCGGACCAAACGATCGGAACTCGGACGAGTGGGTAGCAGCCTCGAAACTCCTCAAAAGTTCGGACTGAATTTGATGAACTGCTCGTGAACGGACCGCTGAGAGGTCTTCGATGGCGGGCTGCGCGGAGGTGGTTTCACCGGAGAAGAAGATGGTCGCCGGGATTAATGGCTGCTTCACCGGAATTATAGCTAGCGATTTTTTTTATTTTTTTTTTTGAAAACGAAGAGCAGGCTGAGAGAACAGGAATTGGATGAACTAACTTGAATGATGCTAACCGATCCTCTGTCGAGATACAAGAATGATCGGGGTTAACGATCATGCGAGGAAATCTTGCGAGGAAAAATCGCAACTGCGAAGGGAGTGATGGACCAGGTCAGATTCACGCGCGGAAAAATAAGGAGAAGAAGAGAAACATGTCGTGATTAATTCTTTGGGCCAAGATTGATTAATTTTTTGGCCAAATTAAAAGAAGAAATTGGGCCATCATAATTTAATCAAATAGGGTTAGAAAAATCAATCATTTTGGGCTAAAATTAAATAACTTATGTAGCTAGAAAAAAAAATATACACAATAATATTTATTTATAAATAAACAATTAGGCAAATTGTCATTTAATATGAATACCATTAATATTTATAATAATAATAATAATAATAATAATAATAATAATAATAATAATAATAATAATAATAATAGGCATTTAAAACAATTAGACATTTAATCACAATTAAATATTTACTAATAATAATAAAAAAATGGCAATAATAAACTAATAAATAATTTCAAATAATTCTAATTCAAACGAGGCGTTACAATCCAGGTCCAGAAATCATCGTAGTTCCCAAAACTCGAAGTCGATCGAGTGCTGGAATTGTGGGAAGACCGGGCACTACAGAAATCAGTGCAAGAGTGCACTGAAGGGTCAGGAGACAAAAGAAGAGGCAAATATTGCTTCAACCTCTGGAGGAGATTCGCTGATATGTTCTTTGGAGAACAGAGAAGAGTCTTGGGTGTTAGACTCTGGAGCATCCTTTCATGCTACCTCATAGAAGGAACTATTCGAGAATTATGTTCCTTGAAATCTTGGTAAAGTTTACCTTGGTAATGAGAAATCATGTGAGGTTCTCGGCAAAGGTGCAGTAAGAATCAAGTTGAACGGGTTTGTTTGGGAATTGAAAAATGTCAGACATATTCCCGACCTGACAAAGAATTTAATCTCCGTAGGCCAGCTAGTCAGTGAAGGCTACACGACAATCTTCCATGGTAATGATTGGAAGATTTCAAAGGGTGCGATGACAATTACTCGAGGCAAAAAGAGTGGTACTCTTTACAAGACCAAAGGAGCATGTCATCTGATTGCAGTTGCAACAAATGAAAGTCCCAATCTATGGCACCAAAGACTTGGGCATATGAGTGAAAAAGAGATGAAGATCATTCACTCAAAAGGAAAATTACCAAACCTCCAGTCAATAGAAATTGACATGTGTGAAGGCTGTATACTTGGAAAGCAGACGAGAGTCAGCTTTTAGACAAGTAGAAGAACCCCAAAGAAGGAGAAGCTTGAGCTCGTCCACTCCGATGTTTGGGGTCCAACCACTGTCCCATCCGTTGGTGGGATGCAATACTTCGTGACTTTTATCGATGATCACTCCAGAAAGGTATGGGTTTACTTTCATAAGCACAAGTCAGAAGTATTTGAAGCTTTCAAAATTTGGAAAGCTATGGTGGAGAATGAGACAGGCTTGAAGATCAAGAAGCTCAGATCCGAAAATGGTGGTGAACATGTAACCACCAGATTCAAGAAGTTTTGCTATGAGCACGAGATCAAAATGGAGAGAACCATGCCACGCCTCAACACAATGATGTAGCTGAGCGTATGAATCGAACATTGACTGAAAGAGCCAGAAGCATGCGTGTGCAGTCAGGCCTACCAAAGCAGTTCTGGGCAGAAGCAGTCAACACAACAACTTACTTGATCAACCAAAGTCCATTGGTACCATTAGATCACAAGTTACCAGAAGAGGTATGGAGCGGAAAAGAAGTAAAACTCTCACATCTTAGTGTTTTCAGGTGTGTAGCATATGTGCACATCAGTGATCAAGGTAGAAAAAAACTTGATCCAAAATCAAAGAAATGTACTTTCCTTGGTTATGGTGAAGATGAGTTTGGCTACCGTTTATGGGATGATGAAAACAAAAAGATGATCCGCAGCAGAGATGTCATCTTTAATGAAAGAGTGATGTACAAGGACCGGCATAACACAAGTGCCAGCAACTCAGAAGCGAGTGGACCAGTTTATGCAAAGGTGACAGACATTCCAGACATTCCTATAGTAAGGAATCCTCAGTCAGAGGAATCGAATGAAGAAAGCGGTGAGCAATCAGAACCTTCTACTTCAACTCTTATATTGAGAAGGTCCTCTCGGCCCCATGTACCTAACAGGAGATACATGGACTACATGTTGTTGACCGATGAAGGAGAACCTGAAGATTATAAGGAGGCTTGTCAAACCCCGGATGCTAGCAAGTGGGAGCTTGCCATGAAGGACGAGATGAAGTCCTTGATCTCAAATCAGACATGAGAACTAGTCAAGTTACCCATAGGAAAGAAAGCACTTCACAACAAATGGATTTTGAGATATACGAGGCACAACAAAAAATAGTTTGTATTTTAGAAAAGGAGATCTAAAGTTACAGGGCTACATAGATGAAGACTTCGGAGGTGAAGCTGATCACCGAAGAAGCACCACCGGTTATGTTTTCACTGTCGGAGCTACAATTGTTAGTTGGATGTCACGAATACAAAAGATTGTTGCTCTATCCACTACGGAAGCTGAGTATGTAGCAGTGACAGAAGCCAGTAAAGAATTGATATGGCTTCAAGGATTGTTAGCAAAGTTGGGTTTCACTCAAAATGAGAGTGTCTTTCACAGTGACAGTCAGAGTGCAATACATTTGGCGAAGAACTCAGTGTTTCACTCTAGAACTAAGCACATTGACATATGATATCATTTCATCAGATCTCTTTGTTAGAGTAGGATACCCGGCGTTGTAATTGGATTGGACGTATTCTACTTGTAAATACAATCTATTGAAATTATATTAATTAAAAGGCATTACTTTATTTTAAGAATAAGCATTTATCTTATATTTGCACTTAAGATAAAGTCCCTAGATCACTTATAGCTATAAGGTATGGTTGCGAATAGAGATGGTGATCATGGAACATATCTTAAAAGTTGTGATCTTAAATACAGTTCCAAGTCGTTGGATGTTTCGAGATGGGATATCGAATAAATTCGGAAAAAACTTGCACATATGATGTATGCTAGTTGGACAAGAATGTTGCATTCCATCAACAGTAGCGTGGGACGCAAATACATATATGTGGGTACTTGTTAGAGAACAAGTTTACTGAATATGACCTTATGAAAATTCTTAATGAAAGATTTTTCTTGTCGAATAAGAATTTTCATGTTACAATAGTACATGACTAATCCTTAGACTTGAGACACGATGGTAACTTTGTGCATATTATATTTTACTTTGATTTATCTTTTTGATTGCTAGCACAATCGTAAAAAGGGATATTTTGGGTATTATATTAATATGTATGGAAGTTTGTCAGTGGCCAACAAAGGATTCGATACTTATGAAGGTAAGTGAATTTCCAATGTGTTTCATAGTTAGTAATTCAAAGTCCTTGGCCAAGGCAGGATGAATAGAGATTCATAAACGAATTACTAAACTTGAAATGGAATCATAGTTATTAAATCAATTTGGGTTTCCACAAAATCATACACAAGATTTAATCGGGAAATTGGATGTCGACAGGATTTTACATGTATAGACTTGTAATCGAAATAGGTTTACTCGCTATTCACTTAATACTAGATTCTCTACTGCTAGATGTTCCCATGATATGTCGGTTCTTGAATTAAAGAGTTAATTCAAGAATAAGAGTTAATATGACTAACTCAAATTACAAAGAGTTGTAAGCCCACTACTAGTATTATTTGTGAACCTAAAAGGTCACACCAATTTTTGAATGAAGGTAAAATTCAAATAGTAATTCTAAAGAGTTAAAATTAATTGACAAATCTAATTTGATTAGATGTCAATTTATGGAATATATTAAATTAATCAATTGGATTGATTAATTTTGGATATTAATTTGGTAATTAATGGAATTACTAAATTAATAGTTGCAATTTAAAATTGGATTTTAAATTTCAAATCCAAATAATAATATGATTATTAAATGAGGAGATGGAAGAAAAGATTAAAATATTAAAGTCTTGAATTTTTTTTCAAAAATTATTATTTTATTATTTAACTTTAATATGATTGAAGATTAAATATTAATAAGAATAAATTAATTATAGTGGTTTGGAGTTGTTAACCAATTCACATAATTAATTTTATTTTTATTAATAGAATATTAGGTGGGTAATAGTCTTCTTCAAGACGTAATATTTTATGAAAATATTCTTGAAGACTTTTTATATTTTATGAAAATATTCTACCTAATATTATTATTTTATACTAAAATGTTTAGTATAAATATGGGCATATTTGATGTTCAATTTAGCTAAGTTTTTAGCTAAGTTTTTCAAGAGTTGAAAAGAGAGAAAACAAGAAGTGTTCTTCAAAATATAAAACAAGAAAGAGTTATTGTAAAAATATCCTCAAAATATATATTCTATATTTATTGAATAAAAACCGAGTAGTTTCTACTAGCGAAGAAATTATTCCGGAACCGGATTTTAAAAGGTGGATACGATTAGAGGGAAAATATTTGGATTCCTAAAGCAAGTAACATCAAGAAGTAGACGTTACCAAACCGGGAATTGATTTCCTCATCCATCGTCAATTTGAAGGAGTTCAAGATAAAAGGTAATATTTGATATTACTTGTAACAAATCACAATTTGTATTATTACTTGTTTGTAAAGATGACGATCTGTTAATTCGCTTTGTGTATTTACGGGTTATGTATTTATATGATAAATACATGTTTTGAAAAATTTTATTCCGCTGCGTTACACCCGTACGGTACTAGCGAACCCAACATTGGTATTAGAGCCACGGTTATCGTCTTTAAAAACAGATTTTGATTATTTATGTTTATGAGACCAGCATGATAATCAAATGTTTATATGATAAACATGTTAATTATTAAAATAAAATTCGATTTTATTCTACACGGGTCGTGTGACATGGTCACACGGGTCGTGTGGATCCACACGAGTCGTGTGAAGGGTCACACGAGTCGTGTGGCTTGATAATAAATGTGATTTTTGTTTCGAGATTTAACATAGGTCGTGTGACATAAGTCACACGAATCGTGTGGGTTCACACGGGTCGTGTGATATTATCACACGGGTCGTGTGACACAAAAGAAAAATTTGATTTTTCTTTCGGCTTTTTCACACGAGTCGTGTGACGTAGTCACACGGGTCGTGTGGACTCACATGGGTGGTGTGATTTGATCACACGGGTCGTGTGACATAATGTTTTTTTTTATTATGTTTTAATTCATGTGATGAATGGTTTAATTTAGGGATGATCATGAGCCTTTTATTTAATTTTATTGAATGTTTTAATTTTATTCAATATGATTGAATGATTGTAATTTATCGAGACATGCAAGTCTCTTAAGTTATGATTTGTAAAATTTTAAATTTTTTGTATCGTTAGAAGATTAGATCAGGTTGGAGAACCGTTCGATGCAAAAGGCCCACGCTTGTGTGGGTAATTTTACAAGTTATAAATCTCGAAGGCCTGTGCTCGTACGGGTAGATAAAATGAAATGTAATAGAAGTAGTTCTATATATTTGTTTTATCACATGGATAGGCATAGACCCATTTTGGCTCGAATGGGTCGTATAGGCAAGGTCATGATCATCCCACCGTATGCATGCATTAAATGTATGTTAGGTTTATTTATGTTTTCGATTCATGCGATGGATGATGCGATAAATAAACACACGTAAAGATGGTAATCGATGAGATCTAGGGAACTCTAACGAATTAATTTTATTAATTCATATCAAATCAATAATGGATAAAAATAAGTTGGAACTTATTAATCCAGGCCCTCCATCAAAAGTATACGACATGAGATGCTACGATGCTTTATCATTGACCATGAGTCGTGGGGTGATTTTGTGTCGAAAGTTGTGATCCCTACTAAGTATAAGAGATACTTATGAGACGGATTCCTCTTTGTGTTGACAATGAGTCGTGGGACATTCTGGTGGGCCGTTATCATGAATGTTTGATGAGTTTGATTTGACACTGAGTAATATATACGGTCATAAAATTGAGGTATATAAGGAAAGGTGAGGCAAAACATCTTGAAGGTTGTATAGAGATACAATTTTCAAAAGTTGACTACCAGTATAAATGTTCCATGCGTACTCATAAAATTGGGATATGGAGTATTTTTATTGGACTTCAAGCTCACTATGAAAATTAGATTTTCATAATTAAAATGCGTTTTAATTAAAATAGTGGGAGACATTCAATATTAAAGACCTAATGTTAAATAAATATAAATTCCATAGTCTAATTATTTTCTGCTTCGTTTGTTGTTTTTGTAGATCAATCTACTAAAATGGCTAAAAATTCAATTGCAAGTATAATTGAGCAAAACAAGTTAACTGATCACGAATGTTATCATTGTGGTAAAACTGGGCATTGAAAGAGGAACTGCAAGGAGTATCTTGCAAGCCTGAAAAGTTCAGGTGTTTATTTTGTTGAAGTTAATTTATCAGTTAATGATTCTTCTTGGGTATTGGATACCGGCTGTGACTCACATATTTGCAATGATTAATAAATGATGGCAAGAAGTAACATGCTAGATAATGAAGAAACAATACTAAGGATGGGCAATGGGGCAAGAGTTGCTGCCAAAGAAATTGAGACTGTTTATCTAGCATTAAATGGTGGTGTAAATATTTGTTTGACAAATTGTTTGTATGTTCCGGATGTTATAATAATCATAATCTCTATTTCAGTATTGGATAAAGAGGGTTTTAAGTTTTTAATTAAAAGTGGAAGGTGTTCCATTTTCAAAGATACAACTTTTATAAATTCCGGAAATTTGACAAATGGTTTATATACCATTACACCACAAAGTCCCATCCTAACCATTCAACAAAATAAAAGGAAGTTAGATAATCATAGTTCATTCACAATTTGGCATGCTAGATTAGGTCATATATCTGAAAAGAGGATTCACAAATTGGGACCAAAACTCGACCTTAGGGGAGAGGAAAGGTTGCCTACATGTGAGTCATTTCTTAAAGGTAAAATGACAAAATCACCATTTGTTGGACAAGTGGAGCGAGATAAAGGTCTGTTGGATTTGATCCATACAGATGTTTGTGGACCACTAAATGTTAGTGACAAGGGGAACTACCACTATTTCATAACCTTTACTGATGATTATTCACGGTATGGATATGTATACCTATTGAGGTATAAATCTGAAGTATTTGAAAAATTCAAAGAATTCAGAAATGAAGTGGAGAAACAAATTGGTCGTAGTATTAAAGTTCTTCGATCAGATCGAGGAGGTGAATACTTGACTAATGAGTCTCTTGATTAATTAAGAGATAATGGGATTATTTCACAGTGGACACCTTCTGGAACTCCACAACTCAATGGTGTTTCAGAAAGGAGGAATCGAACATTGTTAGACATGGTTCGATCGATGATGAGTTCCACTAGTTTACCTCTTTCATTATGGGGTTATGCCTTAGAAACAACAACACATATTTTGAATAGAGTGCCGAGTAAAGCTGTGCCCAACACACCATATGAGATATGGTGTGGCAAAACACCCTCGTACCAGTATTTACGAGTATGGGGTTGTACTGCTTATGTGAAGCAGTTAGTGGGAGGAAAGTTGGATATGAGATCCATATTATGTAAATTTGTGGGGTATCCAAAAGAGTCTATTGGATACTATTTCTATGACCCCTCTGAACAAAAGGTGTTTGTTTCGAGGAATGTTGTTTTCTTAGAGGAAGAGTTTCTCTCAAAGAATAGCGGAGTTGTAGAACTTAATGAAGAACCACAAGAAATTCCACAGGTTACGACAAATGACATACCAGTAGAGACTAGACCATCTGAAACACCACCTCTTCGGAGATCCGAAAGGGTTTCTAGGGCGCCTGGGAGGCTGTACCTATTGTTAGAGAACAAAGAAGAAGGACTCCTTTAGGATAATGATCCAATAAGCTATGATGAGACAATGTCGAACATTGACTCAGATAAATGGCAAGAAGCTATGCAATCCGAAATAGACTCCATGTATTCAAACAAGGTATGGACCTTGGTTGATCCCCCACAGGTTATTGTACCTATAGGTTGTAAACGGGTTTAATAGCGAAAACGTGGTGTAGATGGAGAAGTGAATACTTTTAAAGCAAGACTGGTTGCTAAAGGTTATACTCAAAAACAAGGAATTGATTATGAGGAAACTTTTTCACCAGTAGCAATGCTTAAATCCATTCGGATATTGCTTGCTATAGCTGCGTATTATGACTACGAGATATGACAAATGGATGTAAAAACTGCTTTTCTTAATGGAAACATTAAAGAAGACATTTATATGAAACAACCGCAGGGTTTTATATCCAGTGGGAGCAAACAAATGGTTTGTAAGCTTCAAAGGTCCATTTATGGACTTAAACAAGCTTCTAGGAGTTGGAACATTCGGTTTGATGAAACAATCAAAACGTTTGATTTTCATAAGAACCCGGATGAACCATTTATTTATAGAAAGGTTAATGGGAATGCAGTTCTATTTGTTGTACTCTATGTTGATGACATCATACTCATTGGGAATGATGTAAGGATGTTGCAATCAACTCGGACATGGTTGTAAAAACAGTTTTCCATGAAAGATTTGGGAGAAGCATCTTTTATCCTTGGGATAAAAATCTATAGAGATAGATTTAAAAGGATGATCGGACTATCCCAGTCAGCGTACATAAATAAGGTGCTAAAACGGTTTAGCATGGAAGAATCCAAACGTGGATATAATTCCAATGAGTCATGGGGTTTCACTTTCCAAGACGATGTCTCCAAAGACACTTGAAGAAAGAGAACGGATGAGTCATATACCTTATGCATCAGCTATTGGTAGCATTATGTATGCGATGTTATGTACAAGACCTGATGTGGCTAATGCACTTAGTGTAACGAGAAAATATCAGTCTAATCCAGGTGAAGAACACTGGAAAGCCATTAAGATGATTCTTAAGTACTTATGAAGGACTTAGGATATCTTTATGGTGTATGGAAATGGAGAACTGAAACTAGAAGGCTTTACTGATTCTGGTTTTCAGTCAGATAAAGATGACTTTAAATCCATGTCTGGTTACTTGTGTACTCTGAATGGAGCAGCGGTTAGTTGGAAAAGTTCCAAACAAGAAACAATTGCTGACTCCACAACAGAAGCTGAATATATTGTTGCATCTGATGCTGCAAAGGAAGCTGTTTGGATTAGGAACTTCATCCAAGGGTTGGGTGTAGTACCATCTGTTGTTGATCCAATAAAGATTTATTGTGCTAACAATGGGGTTATTGCGCAAGAAAAGGAGCCAAGATCTCATCAAAGATCCAAACACATTATGAGACGATACCATTTGATTAGAGAAATTATTGGTAGAGGCGACGTCGTAATGGAGCGAGTCGACTCAGCAGAAAATATAGCAAACCCCTTAACTAAGCCTTTATCACAGAAAGTGTTCGAAGGACATCTTGAGAAGATGGGTCTAAGATACATGAGTGATTGGAACTAGGGCAAGTGGGAGATTGTTAGAGTAGGATACCCGGCGTTCCAATCGGATTGGACGTATTCTACTTGTAAATACAATCTATTGGAATTATATTAACTAAAAGGCATTAATTTATTGTAAGAATAAGCATTTATCTTATATTTGCACTTAAGATAAAGTCCCTAGATCACTTATAGCTATAGGTATGGTTGCGCATAGAGATGGTGATCATGGAACATATCTTAAAAGTTGTGATCTTAAATACAGTTCTAAGTCGTTGGATGTTTCAAGATGGGATATCGAATAAATCCGGAAAAGACTTGCACATATGATGTAAGCTTGTTGGACAAGAATGTTGCATTCCATCAACATTTGCGTGGGACGCAAATACATATATGTGGGTGCTTGATAGAGAACAAGTTCACTGAATATGACCGTATGAAAATTCTTAATGAAAGATTTTTCTTGTCGAATAAGAATTTTCATGTTACAATAGTACATGACTAATCCTTAGACTTGAGGCACAATGGTAATTTTGTGCATATTATATTTTACTTAGATTTATCCTTTTGATTGCTAGCACAATCGTATAAAGAGATATTTTGGGTATTATATTAATATCTATGGAAGTTTGTCAGTGGCCAACAAAGGATTCGATACTTATGAAGATAAGTGAATTTCCTATGTGTTTCATAGTTAGTAATTCAAAGTCCTTGGCCAAGGCAGGATGAATAGAGATTCATAAACGCATTACTAAACTTGAAATAGAATCATAGTTATTAAATCAATTTGGGTTTCCACAAAATCATACCCAAGATTTAATCAAGAAATTGGATGTCGAAAGGATTTTACATGTATGGACTTGTAATCGAAATATGTTTACTCGCTATTCACTTAATACTAGATTCATGCTACTTGCTAGATGCTCCCATGATATGTGACTTCTTGAATTAAAGAGTTAATTCAAGAATAAGAGTTAATATGACTAACTCTTACAAAGAGTTGTAAGCCCACTACTAGTATTAATTGTGAACCTAAAAGGTGACACCAATTTTTTAATGAAGGTAAAATTCAAATAGTAAATCTAAAGAGTTCAAATTAATTGACAAATCTAATTTGATTAGATGTCAATTTATGGAATATATTAAATTAATCAATTGGATTGATTAATTGAATTTTGGATATTAATTTAGTAATTAATGGAATTACTAAATTAATAGTTGGAATTTAAATTGGATTTTAAATTTCAAATCCAAGTAATAATATGATTATTAAATGAGGAGATGGAAGAAAAGATTAAAATAATATAGTCTTGAAAAATATTTTCAAGAATTATTATTTTATTATTTATCTTTAATATGATTGAAGATTAAATATTAATAAGAATAAATTAATTATAGTGGTTTGGAGTTGTTAACCAATTCACATAATTAATAATATTTTTATTTTTATTAATATATAATATTAGGTGGGTAATAGTCTTCTTCAAGACTTAATATTTTATGAAAATATTCTTGAAGACTTTTTATATTTTAGAAAAATATTCTACCTAATATTATTATTTTATACTAAAATGTTTAGTATAAATATGGACATATTTGATGTTCAATTTAGCTAAGTTTTTAGCTAAGTTTTTCAAGAGTTGAAAAGAGAGAAAAGAAGAAGTGTTCTTCAAAATATAAAACAAGAAAGAGTTCTTGTAAAAATCTCCTAAAAATATATATTCTATATTTATTGAATAAAAACCGAGTAGTTTCTACTAGCGAATAAATTATTCCGGAACCGAATTTCAAAAGGTGGATACGATTAGAGGGAAAACATTTGGATTCCTAAAGCAAGTAACATCAAGAAGTGGACGTTACCAAACTGGGAATTGATTTCCTCATCTATCGTCAATTTGAAGGAGTTCAAGATAAAAGGTAATATTTGATATTACTTGTAACAAATCAAAATTTTTATTATTACTTGTTTTTAAAGATGATGATCTGTTAATTCGCTGTATTTACGGGTTATGTATTTATATGATAAATACATGTTTTGGAAAATTTTATTCCGCTGCGTTACACCCGTACGGTACTAGCGAACCCAACACTCTTCTTGAGGATGAAGTGTTGATATTGAAGAAGATTGTAGGAAGCAAGAACCCAACAGATATGCTAACGAAGGTGGTGACCATTGACAAACTGAAGTTGTGCTCAACTTCAGTTGGCTTGCTAGAATAACAGACCAGAGAAGACTACTACAGTAATTGAGGTGTGAGGACAGATTGAAATCAGTCCTCAAGTGGGAGATTGTTGAAAAGTAGCGCACCAGCCCACCAATTTTGAAGCCCCATTTCTTTGACACATTGCAGCCGCGGGGGGTGTTGTTTTTTGTTGAAAATTCAGTACACTTTTGCTGAAAAATTGGTACTCTCCCCATCTATAAATAGATGGAATTGTGATGAACAAATCACACAACAAATACAAACACCAACACAAGAGAGAAAAAGAGAGAAAGAGAGTGAACAAAAAGCAGAAAGTTTTAGCTTCTGTGTGTATTTGTGTTGTGAGTTGTGAGTGAGTTTGAGAGTTTTTTGTAAACACGAGTGTATTTCTTTTTCCCACCAAAATATCTGCAGTAGTCCGGAGACGTAGGCATTATTGGCCGAACTCCGTTATCAATTTGGTGTGTCCAATTATTTTTTTTATTTTACTTATATAGATTCAACTTCATGGAAATTTCAGCGTATTTTTTTCAACACTAGATGCCTCATTTACATGCAAAAAAAGGTGGAATGTAATCATAGTCGTTTATCACCTTGATGGCTAGGTGAATTACACGTATTGTCATGCAGAGTTTTGTCTTTTCAGCATAAGACGTAAGCTCTTCAGGTCGGCACTACAAGAAATTAAAAATAATAATAATAATAATAATAATAATAATAATAATAATAATAATAATAATAATAATAATAATAATAATAATAAAAACGATAAAATTCGTCATGTAAATCTTATTTTTCCTCACAAAAGTAAATTCATGACGAAATTTTATTATCACAGAGATCGTAGCCGCGTCAAAATAGGTCTAGGTGACAAATTTGAACTTGTCATCAAATGTTTCACTTTTAATGTTGTTTATAAGTATCGTCATGTTATTTGGTCATCTTTCATGATGATAACTTCGTCATGTATATTATGAGAATTTTGTCTTGTAAATGATTATTTTGGCATTAAGAAACAAATTTTAAATGACGAAAATTTAACTTTGTCATCAAAATATTATTTTTTAGTGACAAATTTTATTATTTTATCGAATTTATAAAAATTCAGTGACAAATATCATTGTGGCGTTTTCGCTAAAAAATCGTCATATTTCATATAATTTGTCATGAAAGTGTTATTTTATAATTACAAAATATTGATCATCCCATAATTATTATTTTTTTAAATATGATGATAACAAAAAAATAAAAATAAATAAATAAGTAGTGACGAATTAATCATTGTCTCAAAAACATAAAAAAGCGACGAATTACTTTGTGATCAGGAAGTTATTAGCTCTATGATTATGAAAAAAAAGATTGTCATAAAAAACTTGAGATATAATGACAACATAAGTTGTCATGAAAAGATAAATATTTCGTGAGAAAAATTATCGTCGTTTTAAATTTTTTATGGTGACAAATCCAAAATTGTCATAAAGAAATTATTTTCTATGACAATTCAGAATAATGTTTCTCATTAATTGCAGATATATACGGATAAGTTTATTTTTCATGAAATATATAGTATGTGACAAAATCTTTCATCACCTATATCGTGTCACTAAACACTCATAGCAAGATTAATCATTTTAAGCTCATTTAATTGATGAAATTATAATTAATATGATGGTAATATTTTCTAGATGATAAATTAAAAGAACAATAATATATAATAGTAATCTTGCTAGTTAAAAAACATAAATAAACTAACTAACAATCTCAATTTTCCAAACACAAATAAAAAATAGAGCCTAATTACTTTAATAAAAAATATAGCAAATCCCAATGTATCATAGTGCTAAGTTTACATATCTTCTGATAGATAGTCTTGAATATATCAATCTCGAAACACTAGCCTCGGGACATTCTTCTTGCTAAATCCAAGCAGCAACAAAAAAAAATATGCTCCCCTGTATGTGTTAAGCTTTTCAAATCAATGTATAATAATTAAAATATGAAGAAGAAGGAGACTAAAGTAATTTAGCACATGACTAAAATGAAACTTAATATTATTCACATGAAACGTCTAAGGTCAGATTTTGTTCCTAGTGGCAACCATGGAAGCCATAAGTTTATCAATACAGGAACATTTATTTCTTCACATGACAACATAAAACAATTAAGACAACTTCTATTTTCTCAATATGAAAAGATGTGTGCAATAATTGATAGAAAAAAAATTACTAGTAAAGCCACACTATCTTGATTTGACAACCTGAAAATTTACAGTTGCCCATTTAAATTTTGAGCGAGCTTCCAATCTTTGAGGTGCGCAACTGTGGACAAACCAATGTGATCTAAGCATTTAGAGTGGCATACATTGCTCTTCATGCACCTAGAATAGCCAAATGTACAAGGAAAAGCCATCCTCACTATCATAATGAAACTCATCTATCAAGAAACTCAAGATGGCCTGTATATATTTAAAACCTTTGCAATACGAAGTCCCAGGGTCATTGAGCATCTGAATCAGCTCAATTGTGCCAAAAGATTCAAACTCCTAAATAAGATGTGGAACGCACAAATTTTAGTTACTCTCACACTTCTAAATAAGATCGAACAAAAAAATATAATAAAATTGAAAAACAAAAACAAAGCCCATTAATATCTTGATCAAGTTATATAAGTGTTATATCATCTATCTTCAAGTATGAGGATGTTCTACCAGGAAAAGTTGATCCTCTTTGATAATCACTGGCTGTAACATCCCACTTTGATTTTAAAGGAATCCCGGGCTTTTCAAAAATAAAAAAATATTTTTCGAACTCATTTTCGAAATCCGTGGGCAGTAAACAACAACTTACATAATCCAGATCTTATCTGGATACACGAGGATTCGTTACCTGGTTTTCACGATGTTTTCATTAACTCGATTCGCAATATACTATATAACTTTCAGCTAATCATACTAGCATGAATAATCAAAATCTAATAAATTCAAGCAACATGAAAATCCAAATACCAACAGGGTCTATTAATGTATCCCAAACCAGTGAATCAAAGCATAAGTTTCAAAAGGATTTCACCACGTCCAAACATAAACCAAACGGAAGCAATAAATCAAACACATGACCAGACCCACTCTTCCCTTCGCTCGTCATGCTCGCCAACCTGTCTTAACCTGCAACCGTAAAGAAGCAGGTGGGGATGAGCACAAATGGAACCCGTAGTGCTCACCACTATACAATAAACATCAATCACAATATAATACATGTATGATCGCAGCATGTATACGAATTAAACATTTATTCCAATATCATCAATCAAGACTCATGTGCACACCTATATCAATAAACTACTGCAGGTAGACGTATCGAATGCCCCATGGGCTTTTTCATCGAATGCCCATCGGGCTTATACGTCTAATGCCCACCGGGCTTCTACACCGAATGCCCATAGGGCTTCTATCGATGCCAGCAGTAGGAGTAAACCCACGATTTTCGCTTTACAGTTACGGGAATAACCGTTCGACGACCGACATAGCTCACATCGAAGGCTACATTGGTTCACATACATACATTGATCATACCACACGTAAGGCAACAATTTATTGTATAGCAATTTCAAATAAAACCCACCTAGTGTCTTGGGAAAGCAAAAGTACAACAAGTAGTGACGTAGGTTGAGGCTAGACTCCTCAAACACCTACAATAAGTCAAGATACTACAATTCTTGACCTTACCAGGATTAGACAAATCATACTTAGTCGAACTTGATTCAACTAAGTCGTTTGTGAAGTCCTGTGGACGTTGGAACACTTAGATTCGACACTTAGACTCAACCAAAACACGCATAAGAGTACACATAAACTCAATCAAACGATGACCAAGTCAGACAACAAAGAACAACATACGAGCCGGATTACATATTTTTAACACGAACCTATATTTGAGATATTTGACGTGAAAACCACCAATTTAAGTTAGTCAACTAACTGAATGATTTAGGCTCTGAAATTTTATAATAAAATCCACCTCACCGAACTTAGCAAAACCATCACATTTCAACCCTTAACTCAAAACACACGATTTTATAAAATTAAACCAAGTTTTCAGCAAAAAATGAGCACAATTTCAAAGCCTGACCAAATGAACGAGTTAAGACTTGAAATATTTACCCAAGCAACTACAACATGCGAGGATCAACATATAAAAATTTTAGCATTAAACATCAAACACACAATTAAGAGAAATTCTGACAATATTCAGCAGAAAACTCATTTTAATTAAAAACTTATCATTACGAACATAACAAATTATGAAACTTTTATGCCAAATAACAAAACATAAAAGAGTACGCACACCAATTTTCAGCAATTTACAGCAACATGTCGAATTGTCAAAAATAAAACGATTTTCAGCAGAATAACACGAACAATTAACTACCCTAGAAAACAAAGTCCAAAAATTATGAAATTTCTACACGACATCCAAATACAAGAGAGAGACATAATATTCAAATTTCAGCCAAATTGGAGCACAAGTCGATTTATTATGCAATTTACAAGATTCTGCCTAGAAATCAAAATAATTATTAAAAATAGCTACGGTTGGAATTAAATCATGAGATTTTTACATGACCTATATGAACATCAGAGGACTCGACATCCAAAAATTTTATATCAATCGGAGCTGCATGTGTTTATCACGAATCTAACACAATTTAGTAGCTTGTCGAATTAAAAAATTCATACATGACTCGAAACTCCACAAATTCGTCCACGACCTTCATGCTGGAACCCACGAGGATCTCGATATGCACAAATCACGGACAAACATTCAACATAAACCTATGCGCAGCGGATCTAAAGGTTTGATGAAGAAAACTTACTGCTTAAAATTTATGTAGATCTGGCTGGCCCGGACAGTTGACCGCAAATCAAATCTTCTCGGAATCGAACAAACTTGTAACGCCCCGTTTGATTTATAGAATTTCTCAGATTATTCTATTTATCGAATCTTAATTTTGAGATTATATTTTATAATATTATATGGATACTGTGATTATATAGCTCGTTCGGTTTTATTTTATCAGTCGCAGTTTGAATTTTCGGTGTAATCGCGTAAGCCCAATTTTTATTCGTTTGAATCCGTTTTAGAACCGTTGCTACCTGAACTTCAAAATGATTCAACAGCGCTTAAAACAATTATATTGTCATCTCTCTAATAGTATTCTCAACCACCAAAACCGAATCAAGGGAGTTAAAATCAAATTTTAGTCAAATTTTCGATTTTAAGGTAACCGTTCGTTGAAGTCCGAATTTGGTTCCGTAAATTTTGTTATTCTCATTTTCTTAGCATGTTCCAATATAGCTCTCAATAATTAATATTTTTCAGCTATTTTTAACATAAAAACCGAATTAGAAGAGGAAAAATTTATTTTAGTCCAATTCTTCGATCTTCGGTTATAGTCGGATTTTAAGTCCGATTTTGGTTCCGAAAAATTTATTTTTCCTCTCAATCCTTTTAGTATGCATCAAGACCATGCTTAACATTATTTTTACAAGTTAAAGTGACCAACAATTTGGATTTTAGTGATCATCATAAGGTAATAACCAAAACAAAGAGCATATTAATGATCATATCCATATTATTTCTTCATGTGAGCACATGATCTTGATCCAAATCTTGTTCCCTACCACATGTGATGC
This sequence comes from Striga hermonthica, assembly GCA_902706635.1. Classification (NCBI taxonomy): domain Eukaryota; kingdom Viridiplantae; phylum Streptophyta; class Magnoliopsida; order Lamiales; family Orobanchaceae; genus Striga; species Striga hermonthica. The sequence goes on along the minus strand of CACSLK010027752.1, from coordinate 9,053,667 downwards.
TAAACCAGATCCTTTTGTTCAGCTAAGCTTCCACATTGTTAAGAATCTTGGCAAGACAACCCAAATCAACTAGACAACACCTAATGTGCACATGAGAAATTTAACAACCATTTGCATATAATTGCTACCATTTTGTCTTGGTTATTCATGAGATACTTTAAGTATCATTCCTTAGCTGAGAATAGCCTTTGAACACTTAGAAAATATTAGCAAAAAGAGAGAAAAACCGAGTTCAAGCAAGAGAGCGAGAGAAGGAGAAGAACCGAGCAACACTTCTTTCATTTCTCCTCATCATTTTCATTTTCTTGAAGGAGGTAAGGTGCCTCTGTTATGATATTAAGAAATTATTTTCTGAAAATGTGTTCTTAATATGAAATGTTGTTCGTCCTGTTATCTTTCTCTAGGCTTTGGAATTTCGATAATCCGATTAATATTGATTGAGTTATGATTTTTACAAATTTATCATACAAGCAGTTTTTCTGGACCCGGCAGCATGAGTTTATATAATGTTTGACCTGTTTATAGTGTCATAATGTGATCTAGTGAATTTATAATCTTCATGAAAGTTATAGGGCTGTTGATTATCTTTTTAATGAGATAGGATTCATGTTAAGGTAATATCTATAGCTCGAGTTTTGTTGATATGATTGTAGATATACATGAAGTAGGGTTTTACACTTTGGCAGAAAATTGATTCTAAATGTTAGTAGCTTTTACACCATTTTGAAGATCTTATCTACTTTTGTGTTCTACATAAAAGTTGTAGGTCTATCTCTTAGCTTTCGAAGAATACAAGAATCATGAAATTTAGAGGTCTGTAGCATGATTTAGAGGACAAATACCGAGGTACTGTTTATATAAAAATTTAGTCTCGGGCAGATTTTATAAATCAAATATTTTGTGTCCAAACTAATTTACATAGTGATTATTTGCCAATGTAGTCTTCAGCAAAGTTGTAGACATTTGAGTTAGCTATCACGTGGTTTTTGAATCTCATTAAAATCATATCTGTAGCTCCAGTTACTTAGCAATTACTGAAATCTGGTCGGTTACAAGTTCTCAATTATTGACTGCTACTCAGTTTTGAATGTTTGATGATTTAATTCCTAGTAAAAGACCTTATTTGCTTTTTGTGTCTTCATAAGAATTGTAGATGCATTTCTTAGGATTCTATTACAACTTTAATCATATTCATCCGAGTTTTGTACTGAAAGTTATGTTGATTTCAAAAACATTGACCGGGTTAAATTTTGAAAAACGTACGTGATATTTTCGAAAATGAGATTTCTTTTATTAAATGCTTATGTGAGCTTATTTGGACTAAGTGATTGTAATGATTAGTTGGTCATGAGTTGAATAGTCATTTATAGGACTATTTTAATAAATGTAGGTGCTTGACGAGCCGAGCTCGCCGCCTACCCGTTATTGTTGTGCTTTCGCTTGTTATCATCCAGGTGGGTTTACTTATAAAATTGTCTATGCCATACGTGTTGTTTAATGTTTTGTTGGTATGATCAATGTATGCATGTGAACCATGTAGCCTACTGATGTGAGCTGTTACGGCCGTCGGTACGGTTGTCCCCGTCGAGTTACGGTACGGTTGCCCTTGCGAGGCAAGTCTCCTTAAGACCTAATGAAAGGCCGTGTCCGTTACAGTGGCACGCACTCCCGTCGTTAGGGTTTAAGCATCCCTTTCCGCGGCTAATGATAGATGTGCACATGAGTGAGTTATTGTTGTGATTGTTAGGAGATGAGACATGATGATGATTGATTTATATTCATGCTGCAACCATACCATCTTTACATGTTATTATGTGCATAGTAGTGAGCACTTCTTTATCATTTGTGCTCATTCCCACCTGCTCTTTACCGATGCAGGTTAAGCAGGAGCTGGGTGACAAGGAGAGGCGAGTGGGTCGGTTGTTTTTATTTGTTTATCGCTTCCGTATGAATAAGGTTTTATGAACCATTATGTTGGGACTTGATTATGATATTTTCCAAAAACCTATGATTTGTTGTTTTGGAAAATTTGTGGAACCCGGATTGTTGGGTATTGTGGTTGATGATATATGCATGTTGAGTATTATGTCTCGTGATGTGTTTCGGTTAATGAAAACCGTTTGTGAAAATCGGGTAATGAATCCCCGTGAGCCCAGATAAGACTTGGGTTATGAAAAATGTTGTTTAACACCCATTGAATTTTTGAAAATGATTTTGAAAATTTTACACTGATTTTTTTGAAAGTCCGGAATTTCTTTAAAATCAAAGTGGGGTGTTACAGTTTGGTATCAGAGCCAGTCTGCGTTTCTGTAGACTGGTTTATATGTGATTATGTATTTAGACCTTGTATTATGACCACTCGTCTTCGTCACGCCGCGCTGCTTAAGGTATGTGTTTATATAAGTATCAATGAAAATACTTATAATGTAAATTATAATTTTTGTATTCTTGCCTAAGTAGTAGTGGAACTACTTATGAGATGGATTGTTGAAATTTTGAGTGGTAGTGGATGTTTTATCCACCTTTGTAATGATTCGAATTCTAGTGTTCAACTAAGAGGACTCTAGTTGCATTTGAGATTAATTATGACCCTAGATTTATTTATTTTTTTAAATTTCAAGTTAGCACTTTGTGCGAGATATCTCATCGATGAATGAGATTTGCAATTTTGCACCATAGCTTTCTGGTGACCAACGTCAGGATGTCTTATTGAGATTAGACAACCAAGAGGTCTAGAATGTGCAGGATCACTCAAACGTCTAGATCAGTTGACAAGTGGACCAAAGGGATTGTTACCGAATAGTTAGTCGGCATTTCCTAAATCGCACATGAGATATTACTCGTGTCAAAGAGGAATGACGTTTTCTCATAGGTATCAACAGAGTCGTATGTTCTGAAGGTATCGATTCTGAGGAAATCTAAATGAACATTTGAATTAAAAATTATTTTTTTTCAATCAAGAATCAAGTAGTATTGAGGTGTGAATCAAACATATACTAGAAGAAGTATATTTTCACACAATCAAACTATTTGAAAAGATAAAGACGTTAGTAACCTTGAAAGTCAAACATGAAGAAACAGAAAAGATACATGAAGATCCAAGCACACTGTTGAGGATATCATTATTACTAAGAATCTAATACAGAGGCAAAAGATAAAGGAAAATACAGATAAAGCAAAAGTGAATCCTCAACTAATACAAGATAATATATAGATAAAGGGAGGGTGCGTCTCAAGAGTACAAGACCACTTAACTCTGTCACCCATACCAGATTTCAGGGTTTATAAAGATAAATCTGGTGGATCAGAAGTTCGTTTGCGCTTAAACCCTTGAGTTTCCACAGAATCTTGAGAAGTGATGTTTTGTTGAAGCTTCTTGATAAGTCCAACAGCAGTATCTGCACATTTGAAGATCTCTCTAGTAGAATAAGATATAAAATTCTGAAATAAACTGTCATCAAGAAAACCAAGAAGGCCATTGAAGATGTGATGGGAATTTAATAGACCAATGGGCTTATTATGAAATTTCATGTCTGCCCAAGAAGCAATTGTAAACATGGTCATTAAAGTATCATATCCACCAGGAAGTATGATGAAAGCATCACTATGGTTCAACATAAACATAGTGCAATCATAAATAGAGTTAGAAAGCATCAGACTGGTAGAATCTTTGAGAACTTTTGAAGGAGTTCTGTGAAATGGTAGAACACTTTTCACTTCAATATCAAAGCATTTTCCAGCCAGGAGAAGGCTACCAAAGAAAGCGAGGCTAGTTCCTCCATACAGTAAATTGATCTTTTGTTTTCCCAGTTCTCTTACTAGTTGGGATACAATATTAATATTTGGAGAAGAAGCTACAAGTTTAGGACCGCCAAGAACACATATGGTTTTTATAGGTTGAAGAACCTTAGTAACTTGAGAAGACTCAGAAACCTCCATTTGGTGTGGAGAGATCATAAAGAATGATCGGTATATTTAAGGAGAAAGTTTATGAAGAGATAAATATTATATTGTTGCACTCTGATAGAAGCAAAAAACAAGTAAGAAGTTAAGCTGTAAATGAGCGTTATCTATCAGAAGGGATAAGATATTCAATACCTTATAATAAATATGGTTAACAGAGACAGTTGTAGAAAACAGGATCCTTAGCAACAATAGTTTCAAGACTATAGCGGTTTTGTTCATTTTTGAAACAGAACCATAAAGACATAAGTTCTCGATGCACATATCCACTAGGATGTGTCTCAAGAATCTGTTGGAGTGTTTGATCCGTAGATTCTCTACTCAATCCATCCTTGATTAAAGTTATTTTATCTTCTCGATTTTTGGACACAAATCCTAAAGATGTACAGCGTGTGTCACAATTCCAACGAGCACATTTATAACAGACGCATATTCTTTTAGCTCTTCGTTTCTTGGAAAAAGTACTTCTACCCATACCTGTCATATATTTGTATGCATTGGGAAACTCGCCAGATACTCGAATGTTTGCTTCAATCAACCATCGAATATCATTGGGGATATTATGGAGCATTAACACTCTCAATCTTTCCACTCGAGATCGATAGATTTTTCTTATGTTAAGTGGAAGAAAGGAGTAAAAGTTGCGAATATTTGGAAGTGCTAGATTCATTTGTTATTCGGACCATTGCTGAAGATTGAAGGATCTATCGCGTCTGTTTATAGAACAATGGCGCGTCTGAGATACGACTTCAATTTGTGTGTCAAGGAGCAAAATGAGTATGAAATAAGATCTCGGTTGTAAATTTAGTATTAAATTATGCCGAGTGGTTGAATACGCAACCAAAGTGTATTAGTGGCAGCCGAAAGAAGATGTGAAATGTCGGTAATAATAATATCACAATGAATTATTGGGGTACTTATTCATTTCACTATTGTCGGTGTGCATGATTGACAATAGGAGATGGTTATTTGCAAACTGTGAATATGTGTATAATGACCGAGAAGAACGCAATCAATCTGACAAGGTAGATCACACTAGCAAATTAATTACAAACTCAGTTCTCCAAGACTCCTCGACTAGAGAGAAGCACTAGATTTCCTTTGAGTATTTTTGCCTATCTCTAGGGTTGGGTATTTTTGCGGGTTGGAGTGTGTTGTTGGAATAAGGTGGTGGACGTGAAACTCAGTTTTATGCCCTGTTATTTTGAGACCGTGAAACTTTCAAATTCAAAAAAAAAAAAAGAAAAAAATTGTTGTTGTCAAACCCTTTGTCCTATCAGAGTACATAGAAATTGTGAAAACCAGAAATTAAAATTTCTGGAATGCGCCTCGAACCGAGTGCCGGACCTGATTGGGTGTAGCCACGCGAAGTAGTGGCCGAGCCCGCACGCCCGTGCTGAGAGACGTGAGGCCAACTGCAGTGGCCGATCGTTGACTCACAAGAGAGCTGCCGCCGCCATCACCGAACGCCAAACTCCCCATGTCAGTGTATACGTCCAAACCTTGACCTTGTAGCTGGTATCTGAGTGGGTATATGCACGCGTCCCAGCGCCCCGCATATGCAGCGCCAGCGTGTGTGTCACCTCTCGGGTGACAGTGCATTAAACCCAGTCCAAACTTGTCCTTTTAGAGGTCTTTGGACCAAATTTTTTTTTTGTCAAAGTGTATGTTGATCTTTCGAGTCGTTGTGTGAATTCCCTAATCAACAACCCTCGATGTGTGGGGTTGGTCGAGTAGTTTCCTTTGCCACATGCGAGATTTTCTCGACATGGCGAGATAGTAGTTTCGTATTAATGTGTGGCAGAGCCTTGACTCTCGGTTGGAGACCGATTCCGTGAAAGAAAATCGTTATTGAGTATCTAGCATTTACTTTCTAAACCGCATACGAGATGTTGTTCATGTCGGCAAGGAGAGAGACTTTGTCAATGGTATCAAACATAACCTCTGTTCTGAATGTACCAGATTTGAGAATAGTGTCGATTTTCTGTCCTATCATGATTTCTCGACCAAGTCAATAGCTTAGCCTGATGGTTGACTCCACCACCGGGACTTGTGAGCATGCATGCCACGTTCTATCCTCGTGATGGAGGGAATGTGTGCGTCATCTCGAGGTATGTATTAATTGTGGCGAGCTGCGTGATAGGCAGAACCCTACATGTATGGAGGTATCGGTGACCTGTTGGGACCGAAGGTCCATCAGGGAAAGACCGGGAGTGGTACTCATCAACGTCCAGTGAGTGTAGTCAAGTTGAGGGCGAGATTATTTGGCAGGGGGAGACCGAGATTCGGAGAGAGTACCCGAACCCTCACATTTGATGTCCCCTTCTTGTACCCTCTTTAACTTCTAGTTGTTTTGTTTTCGAATTCCGAGGACGGAATTCTTTGTAAGGTGGGTAGATTGTAACGCCCCGTTTGATTTATAGAATTTCTCAGATTATTCTATTTATCGAATCTTAATTTTGAGATTATATTTTATAATATTATATGGATACTGTGATTATATAGCTCGTTCGGTTTTATTTTATCAGTCGCAGTTTGAATTTTCGGTGTAATCGCGTAAGCCCAATTTTTATTCGTTTGAACCCGTTTTAGAACCGTTGCTACCTGAACTTCAAAATGATTCAACAGCGCTTAAAACAATTATATTGTCATCTCTCTAATAGTATTCTCAACCACCAAAACCGAATCAAGGGAGTTAAAATCAAATTTTAGTCAAATTTTCGATTTTAAGGTAACCGTTCGTTTGAAGTCCGAATTTGGTTCCGTAAATTTTGTTATTCTCATTTTCTTAGCATGTTCCAATATAGCTCTCAATAATTAATATTATTCAGCTATTTTTAACATAAAAACCGAATTAGAAGAGGAAAAATTTATTTTAGTCCAATTCTTCGATCTTCGGTTATAGTCGGATTTTAAGTCCGATTTTGGTTCCGAAAAATTTATTTTTCCTCTCAATCCTTTTAGTATGCATCAAGACCATGCTTAACATTATTTTTACAAGTTAAAGTGACCAACAATTCGGATTTTAGTGATCATCATAAGGTAATAACCAAAACAAAGAGCATATTAATGATCATATCCATATTATTTCTTCATGTGAGCACATGATCTTGATCCAAATCTTGTTCCCTACCACATGTGATGCTAAACCAGATCCTTTTGTTCAGCTAAGCTTCCACATTGTTAAGAATCTTGGCAAGACAACCCAAATCAACTAGACAACACCTAATGTGCACATGAGAAATTTAACAACCATTTGCATATAATTGCTACCATTTTGTCTTGGTTATTCATGAGATACTTTAAGTATCATTCCTTAGCTGAGAATAGCCTTTGAACACTTAGAAAATATTAGCAAAAAGAGAGAAAAACCGAGTTCAAGCAAGAGAGCGAGAGAAGGAGAAGAACCGAGCAACACTTCTTTCATTTCTCCTCATCATTTTCATTTTCTTGAAGGAGGTAAGGTGCCTCTGTTATGATATTAAGAAATTATTTTCTGAAAATGTGTTCTTAATATGAAATGTTGTTCGTCCTGTTATCTTTCTCTAGGGTTTGGAATTTCGATAATCCGATTAATATTGATTGAGTTATGATTTTTACAAATTTATCATACAAGCAGTTTTTCTGGACCCGGCAGCATGAGTTTATATAATGTTTGGCCTGTTTATAGTGTCATAATGTGATCTAGTGAATTTATAATCTTCATGAAAGTTATAGGGCTGTTGATTATCTTTCTAATGAGATAGGATTCATGTTAAGGTAATATCTATAGCTCGAGTTGTGTTCATATGATTGTAGATATACATGAAGTAGGGTTTTACACTTTGGCAGAAAATTGATTCTAAATGTTAGTAGCTTTTACACCATTTTAAAGATCTTATCTACTTTTTTGTTCTACATAAAAGTTGTAGGTCTATCTCTTAGTTTTCGAAGAATACAAGAATCATGAAATTTAGAGGTCTGTAGCATGATTTAGAGGACAAATACCGAGGTACTGGTTATATAAAAATTTAGTCTCGGGCAGATTTTATAAATCAAAAATTTTGTGTCCAAACTAATTTACATAGTGATTATTTGCCAATGTAGTCTTCAGCAAAGTTGTAGACATTTGAGTTAGCTATCACGTGGTTTTTGAATCTCATTAAAATCATATCTGTAGCTCCAGTTATCTAGCAATTACTGAAATTTGGTCGGTTACAAGTTCTCAATTTTTGACTGCTACTCAGTTTTGAATGTTTGATGA
>CACSLK010027752.1:9017784-9045361 GCA_902706635.1 Striga hermonthica | reverse complement strand
GAATAACAAGTGTAATATCCACTAAAGCAAAGCTTAAGTATATAACACCAACACTTCACCATAAGGCAAAGGACTCAACAAGGTTCCATTATCTACAACCCTTTCACGTTTTCGATAGGATCTCACATGATCTCACATAATCAATAAAGTCCCACAATAATTTCATATATCATATAAACACTAGCATGGCATAAACAATAATGGATCATCCCAAATCATTTATACATATTAAAATAAGGGAGTTCGGGCCTCCTGTACCGTTCTCACGGAAAGCTACGATAGACGAGAAACGAAAAGGCCGAAGGGGCTGAAACGGACTATACGTGCGCTAGCAGGGTTCGACGGCTATGCTTTGGCTCGCTAACGGTACACGGTGGATGAGAATGGGACACGAAAAAGTAGCGACATTCAACGGCACGCTGAAATTGGGACGCCGGGATTCACGAGCGATGCAAGGTGGCGACAATCGGGGCCTGCGATTGGATAACGGGGCTCGTCGGTACTACGACGCGCGGAGGAGCAATTCTGGTCGACGTTGGCAGTGACTCACGGCAGTAACGAGTAGTGACAGGTGCAGCTCCGATGGAGGTGCTGCTCGTAATGGTGATGATGGCGACAAACAAGGCTCACCTGAAAAAAAATAACTCGTTGTGTGCTGGTTGTGCAACAAAAATGATGATGGTACGAGATGATGACGGTGATGATCGACGATGGCTTCTCCTTCCTTCTTCTTTTTTTATTATTTTTTTAACGATGAGGAGAGATGAGAGCGAATTTGATTGGGAGAAACGTTCAAGAAAACGAGGTAGCAGATTTCTTTCTATTTCAAACTTGCAAGAGAGAGAGGCGTAAAGCTGCAGGAAAATAAGAACTGGAGCTGAGGGTTTCTTACTCTTTATATTACAAGGGGTTTAGTATTTACAACTTGCCCCACAAGCTAACCCAAGAGAGGGAGAGACGGGTCAGGTCGATAGGCGCGGGGCGCGGTTCTCGGGACTCGGCCGGGGCTTTCTCAGCTAGTCACTTATGAATATTAAACGCTCGACAATAATTAAAACGAAACAGACATATAATATATATGTAATATATACACATTACTTATTTATTTAATTTATAATAATAAGCAATTAGGCAAATAAACAATCAAAAGAATTTAGATAATCATTAATAATAATAAATCAATAATATAATAAATAATTCTAAATAATTCTCCAATAAATGGGGCGTTACACTAGCAGATTGCCAAAATAGAACTTCCTAGATCCAGCTGAATGTGGACCAACACTGTAACGCCATGTTTTATTTTATTAAATTAAAGCATTTTATCGCTCGACTAATTTAGAATCTCGTTTGTGCCTTGTATGCTGAGTGATTTATTTATGCTTAATTGTGGATTTATCGCTTAATTGAATTATTATTTTAAGTGAGTTATGTGATTATGTGAATTATTTTTCTTAATTGAATTATGTGATTATGTGAATTATTATCTTAAGTGAATTGTGTGATTATGTGAATTATTTTTCTTATTTGAATTATGTGTTTATGTGAATTATTCTCTTAAGTGAATTATGTGAATATATGAATTATTTTTCTTAAGTGAAATTATAAAGTGATTATGAGCTTTATCATTATTTGCCTAAGTGGTTGTTTGACTATGTGCAATTGTGATTAATTGATCTTGTGCCTAAGTATTAAAATTTTTCTAAGTGTATTTATGTGCTTAATTAGATTTTTATACTATTTGATCATTGTTGCCTAAATGAATTATTTTTGGCCTTAGAAATGTGATGTGCTTGTGGTTTAATTGAATTTTTGTAACCTAAGTCCTTATACTAATTTCATGCCTAAGTTTGAAATTTAGGTCCACACCAAACACACCCTAAGCCCACACTTTAAGTCTTTCTTGGCCCATACAGTTTGGCCTTATTTTGATATTTATACTTTTATCAATCGTACAAAAGGACCTAGTCCTTCTTCTCCAAACGGCTTTCCCAAATCTCGGCACACTCGCTCCCTCATCTCCATGATCTCCAGTCTTTCCCCGAAATCCAGCAACAATCCCCGCACATCTTCCTCCACTCCAATCCCTATTTTTCCACCTATTTAAGGGGACCTTCAATCATCCACCACTCTCATTTTCTCCCTCAGTAAAAAGGTCCGCATAAATTCGCTCAATTGTTCTGGCCACTCGACGAACAACGAGCTCGACCTTCAACATCGAGTCGCGATCTGACCTCGTGCAGCGAGCTGTGAACTCGAGCCTATTTTCCCAGCGAAGGGACGAACAACGACTCTCGACCTCCAACGGGACTGCGACCTTCGCGAGCGTAGATATTCGATGTTGGGCCTCGATCTCCGATCTGTGACCACCAGACATTCGACAACCAGATTAGCGACGAGGAGAGCCACCAGGTTTCCCGGCGAGTTCCAGGCGACCAAGAATCTCCTTCAGCGAGGAGATTTGAGCGCACCCGCACCAATTCCAGACGAGTAGGCCCGAGCTAATTTCCAGTGACAAGTCGAACCCTTGTTCCATTTTTCCGAGCCCTGTTACTGGTCAATCCTCACCGAGTAAGGTACACAGTTGACCGATCATTAGCACCTCTCATTGGCATAGATTAGTTAGATTTATTTTATTTTTTTGGGTTTGCAGTTTCAGACTTTAGGAAGGAGTTTATCCTATTCTGTCTCAACTGTTAGTTTGAGCAGTTGATCTATGTATTCGCGATTATGAAAACTTTATTTTTCTCTCGCTGTGAAGTCTATTTGCTCGGAATCGGTGTGTTAATGGGTTAATTTGCTTTCTAAGTGATGACTTCTGCTATAGTGATTGTGATGATATTTGATGCTGAGTCAATTCACGTGATGATGCTAAAAAAAGCTCCTATCTGAATGGAAATGTTAGGTTGAGAATAATTGCTATAATCTTGCTTTCCAAGATTTAGAGTAGTTTAGTCCATTTTAATCTTTAGTGTTGGGAAATTTGTGAGCCATTGCATGCATAAACCTTTATGTGGCTTATGTTGAGTTTTAGTGATTTTATGTTGTTATTTTCTTCTGAGGTTGAGGAATAAGACAATGATTTTATTTTGGAGGTCGAAGTTTATGGTTTTGGCCGACACCTTAGAGTGCTTTGTAAGGCTTTTATAAGCATTAGTTTTTAATATTCAGTTATTCTGCCCTATTGTTGTTAAAGTCTTGGCCATTCCTATCGAAGAGGGAAAGAGAAAGCATGTAGTGATGGTTATGCCTTACTCTTTGGCATTATTTGTTCCTTGTATGCTGAGCTTATTGTTGTCATATAATTGTTGAATCAAGTGAGATTTGAGGTGAATAGTTCCAGTTAAGCCCCTCCCAAAAGTATGTTTAAAGGATTAGAAACTTTATGTGCTTTATTTTTTTCTAATTGTTTTAATTACTTTGTTGCCTTATCTGCCTTATGTGTTTGATTGTACTTGCTTGACCGTACTTGTCCTTGCTTGTCTTTGCTTGTTTGTCAACATCCTTGTTAATAAGAAAAATTATTTTAAACTGTAGACTAAGAGGAGTCGAGCCCTCAATCAGACGCACGTGCATTCGTTCATTTCTGCCAGTCAGTAAGTTTAAAGGTGGGGGGTTCTATACTATGGTTTATTCTTTATAAACATGTGGTAGTATAGTTTTTATATGCATGTGATTGTGGGCCGGTGGGCCTTATGTGATGTGAACTTTTACCATGGCGGCTTGAAATAAGAGTCACTAGGCTGGGTAATTATGTGTTAAGTTATCTACTAGCGGGACTGGGTAATGCCAATGGCACTAGTAGAGTTATTTATTAGCGGGATCGGTTGATGCCGAATGCACTAGTAAGTAACCATACCGACGTTCATGAACATAGGTTAACGGCGTATAATAGCTAATTAGTCGGGTAAACTATGGAGGCTTGAAATAAGAGTCATTAGTCCGATTTTACCTGGAGGCTTGAAGCCATGATGATATCAGACAGTGGTGTAATCTATGTTCATATTGAATCGATGCATAGTATGAATTTTACCATTGAGTCGAGAGACGGTGCTCACCCCCTTTGTTTTTCAGGTTGATAGAGCAGGCAGCGGACACGAGAAGACGGGCGTGGTCGTCTTTAATTATATTTATATTTTCTGTAAAATCTATTGAAATTTGTATTCAAATTTGAACGTTTGAATTACAGATTGATTATGTGAAACGTGTTTATTTTAAAACATTTATTTATGTTCTGAATGTCTTGATAGAAATAACAGCCTTCGTAATGTCAGTCGAAATTGAGATAGATTAAGTAATGCCCGTTACACAAATTTTTAAAATGATTTGCGAAAATAAACTCTGGTTTTTAGAAAAATATTCGGTATTTTATCTTTTACATAACGGGGCGTTACAAACACCTCCCCCTGTTACCCCATCAGGAGTAGGCCGAACAAGATTCTTTTTAGCTTTGTATCACTTGACCATGAAGGATTGACCCAGAAGTGGCTGACCAGAGAGAGCAATCGCCATAGGAACTTGCATTGTATTGCATGTAACTCAATGTATCTACAGAAATGTAATAGAGATACAAAATAAGCATTTAAAACATGCTACGCTAATAAGTGACATCATTATAGATAACCATATAATAAAACTCATTAGAGGAGTACGAGACACAAACATTAACAATGCAGGAAAAAGTATATTTAGATTAACAAATATAATTACTACCCATATAGTAATTATACAAGTATAAATCAAGTTTTTATCAAATGGATTCTTCTTAGTAGACAGAATATTTTGAAAAGCCAGGTAGCTACATTCAAAAATTGAATCCTACTCCTTGGAGATCGATCTTACAATAATAATTTAAGGATATATAACAAGCATCAGAATCATTTATATCTAACTCTATTAATTTGCTAAATCATCAAGCAAAATACACAACAAATCTAAATTATAAAGCTATTAACCTCAATCATCAAGCTATTAACCTCAACAGATGAAGAGAAGAACAAGGCCCAATTCTTATTAAGATGTTCATATTCTCCAATAAAAAATCAAATATGATCTTAAAGCTCGGAAAACTAGGTACTCAAACCCTCGGCTTTCTCACTAATACCACAACTAAAATCTCAAGGTTCTCAACATCTCATGGCAATACTTCCCGACTCTTTCTTTCTTTACTTAATTATTAGTAAAATTTATTAAGGCTTTCTAATGTCTTCAATTAACTGAATTTAACAAATTCTCAAGACCACAAATAAATCTTTAAATTTCTTTCTTTATGAAATAAATTCACAATCATGGGTTCTTTGTTTTAACTACTAAAAATGCTTAAGGCTTTGAATACTATCAATTAATACAAACTCTTAAGTTCCTTCAAAACTTCACTACAGAAGCTCCCCGACTCTCTTTTCCTCTAACAAAATTTAATATAATGCCTTATCACCGTTCCAAAAGCATAAATATCAAATAGACCTTAATTCAGTTTGATGGGTCTTTTCCTAGATCTGGAGTGAACCGGTTGAGATGAGCTCCGATCTTTCTAAATCGCTTCTAGACCGCCACGAATACCTGCAAGAACCCAACGCCGGGAGAGGTTCCAGCGTCGGGCCTCCGACGCTCAAGTCAGTAAACAGAAGAGAGGAAGAGGAAAGCTCTGTAGTCTAGAGCTATAATGTATGTAGAAGTGTGTAGAATGTGGGAGAGAGAGAGAGAGAGAGGTTTCTCCTAGAGAGCAGAAGCAGATAAGAGTGTATGGAATGAATGTGAATTAGGGTTTAGGGTTACGTCAGCCCCTTTATATAGGAGAAAACACTTACGTGAAGTACCCAAAATGTCCCAGTCAGTGTACTTGAAATGTCCGAAATACCCCAGTCGGTTCATCTCCCCTCACTGCTTAGTCATCATCATATTCCTTGTTATCCATTTACTGCCTCTAGATTATTCTCTTGTAATCACAGGGACCTCTAGCAACAGATACCTCTAGCAACAGAAGTCTAGCAACAGAGACCTCTAGCAGCGGAGGTCTAGTAACGGAGACCTCTAGCAACGAAGGTCTAGCAGCGGAAGTCTAGCAACGGAGACCTCTAGTAGCGAAAGTCTAGCAGCGGAAGTCTATTAATGGAGACCTCAAGCAGGAGAAGTCTACCAGCGGAAGTCTAGCAACGGAGACCTCTAGCAGCGGAAGTCTAGCAACAGAGACTTCTAGCAGCGGAGTTCTAGTAACAGAGACCTAGCAGCGGAGGTCTAGCAGCGGAAGTCTAGCAACGGAGACCTCTAATAAGTGGAGTAGGTTGAGACGAGATGACCTCTAGCAAGTCTAGCAGGTGTAGACGAGACGACCTCAAGCAAGTCTAGCAAGACTAGCAGGTCGAGACAAGATTACCTCTTGCAAGTCTAGGAGGTCGAGACGACCTCTAGCAAGTCTAGCAGGTGTAGACGAGATGACCTCTAGCAGGTAGAGGCTAGATGACCTCTAGCAGGTGGAGGTGAGTGACCTATAGCAGGTAGAGGTAAGTGGCATCTAGCTGGTAGAGGAGAGCACTTCTACTTCCCCATACTTAGTCGTGGGGAGCTTCTCATACTTAGTAACAGAGAGCACCTCTACTTCCCCATACTTAGTCGTGGGGAGCTTCTCATACTTAGTCACATAGAGCACCTCTACTTCCCCATACTTAGTCGTGGAGAGCTCTTCATACTTAGTCACCGAGACCTTTAAGTCTTGGCTAGACCTCTTCAGGTTGCGCTTCCTCGGTTGCGTTCGGACCTCCTCATGCTTGACTTCGGTTCACAAGTATGGCTATATCATAGTTCTTACGAATATTGAAACAATATGACATAGATAATAGAATATTCTTACTTCTATTTGAACTTAGTTAAATTTTTATAAAAACTCTTGAGGCATAGCAACCTATTCGGCTCTCTTAAAACCCTTGAGGCATACCAATAATCACTGTAACAAGAGATCAAATAAAAATAAAAATAAAAAATTACCATCCGTAAAAATAACCACCATAAAAAGAAATCAACATAAAAATAATAAAAAAGAAATAACATTCCCTGTATTTGTTCACTGGTCGTCGCCACTCAAAAAAGGACCACACACGGACTTTAGATTGGGGCAATACGTCCGGCGTCTCTTTCGTTGCCGATCTGTACAATCCGCAGACTATCGCCTTCGGTTATTGCGGGATCTGTACAATCCGCAGACTATCGCCTTCGGTTTTTGCCGATCTGTACAATCCGCAGACTATCGCCTTCGTTGCTGATCTGTTCATTGTACGAACCGCTAATTCATGGTCTAATCTTCGCACCGGTCCCACTGCCACTAATTTTCAAGTTGTTCCCTAGATCTTTATATTTGTCACCGTCACCAGCGCAACCTGTAGCTCAACGTCGGTCACCCTTTTTTAAGTACAAATAGTTTTGAGAAGGAATAAGGAAGAAAAAAAGAGGAAAGGAAAAGATAGAGAAGATTGACGAGAAAATAGGAGAGAGAAAGTGAGGAAAAAAACAAAAAATAGGTATAGAAATTGATTGCTTATTTCAATCAATCATTATTTGGTCTAAAATGGAAAAAAGTTAGATAAGTATGGAATAATTAGAATGCTATTGCAATAAAGTAAACTAATATTAGGTTGCGAACCATTCATATTAATATAAATAATATTTTTACACATATTTATTTATAATATAAATCTAATAATTTTATTTAATTTTATTCGTCATATACTCAATTATTATTTTATTCTAGAATTCATTATTAAAAATTATTATTTTTATATTGATATGGGATATTATACCCATTAGGCTGAACCGGTCTACTGACCGGTCGAGGGGGTCGTATTATGAGGAAGTCAAGGAAATCGAGCAGTTAACCAGTCGACCAAGTAAAGCTGTCGACCACACTATCATTCGACCAGATACATGATCGGGCAACCTATTCGACCCCAACAGGTCGACTACTTCGAGGACTTAAAACCACGTTGATCGGCCTAGTCACAGGCACGTGAGAGAGCCTATAACGGATTTCTAGGAGACTATTTACCCCATGTGCAGGGGGACACGTGTCGAGAAGGCAGTGGTGGATAGCGATAACCACCTCTGAAAGCCTACTCCATGTGCGGGAGGACACGCGTCCAAAGAGGATTGGTGCAGGCGATAGTGGCGACGGCTACCTCTGACACACGCGTTTGGTGTGTACGGACGGGCAGTTAGGGCAGACAGCTCATCAAAGCCGGGCAGCCCTAGGTCAGGTATCTCACCCCTATATAAAGGGGGTGAACCTTTCTTCTTCAACACGATCATTCCATTACTTACTCTTGAGAATTGATTGAGCATATATTGACTTAAGCTTCGGAGGCTCTTCACCGGGAAACCCCTCCGGTGTGAGAGTTCTTTGTAGGTGCACGACGTTCAACCGGTGAGAAGGAAGGCGATTATTTAAGTTCCTGCCGGTCGAGAAGTTTTGTGTTACCATTTGGCGCCGTCTGTAGGACTTCTGTTTGAAAAGGTGTGCTTGAAGCTCAGCTATGGCGGACAGAATTCCCAAAAACTTACAGTCAACGTTCGATAAGGCTTGGACGACGACCAGGCCGTTGGGACAAGGTCCTCCCCCGGGTTTTTCTGGCCCATCGCAGACGCTGATCACTCCCGCACCTGTGATCCAAGGTATGGGAGCGGCAACGGCGATTCCTGGAGGAGACGCCGACCCCAACTGTGCTCGCGAGGCCCGCGCAGCGGATGCGGCAGCGATGCCACCACCACCACCGCAACAAAGCTCAACGGCAGCACAACCAGGGGGAGTGGGAGTGCAACTGGGAGCGACGGTGGCCCAACCGAGAGGAACGGGGATGCAACCAGGAAGAGCGGTGGCCCAAGGAAGAGCACCGCCGCAAGCAGCGGTTCAGGTCCCTGACCAGCAGGTGATAATGACCAGGCAGGAGATGCAACAAATGGTGGCGGAGGCAGCTTCGCAGGCAGTTCAACAAGTCACAAACAGTCTCTCTCGGGCTACAGCAATGCCGAACACTGTTGCGGGTCACTCCAAAATGCGGAGGAAGATGAATCCAACTATGGTGGAGGCGGGCCCACGCATGACCGGGAGATGGAGAGGATGGCAGAACAGCTGCGCCAATTGCAGGCTAAGGTGGATGGTCGAGCGGAGAGACGCGCTCGAGGACACCCGTTCTCGGCGGACATACTAGCAGCACCCTTGCCAAATAATTACAAGGATACCAACTTGGTGTTCGATGGGACTTCTGACCCGTCGAAACACGTGAGAACGTTTGAAAATATGGAAGTGTTGCATGGATATACTGATCTCGTTAGTTGCAGGGCTTTCTTATTGACCCTTAGGGGAGGGGCGCTCGACTGGTTCCAACAGCTCCCTCCAGGCTCGATTGTGGACTTTGAGGATTTTGCAGAGAAGTTGACAAATCAATATTCGAGCGCAGTGGCTCAGGAGAAAACGTATTTGACACTGATGGCGATTAGACAAGGTGAGAAGGAGTCACTGCGTAAATATGTCGCTCGATACAATCAGGCTTGTTTGGAGATTCCATCGGCAGTCGATGAGGTCAAGGTGGGAGGATTTATTAGGTGTTTGCGGGCAGGACCGTGTCGGACTTCTCTGGCTAAGACTCCTGCTCATACGTATGATGAGGTGTTGAGGAGGTGCAGAAAATATATTAATCTCGAGGAGACCGAGGCGGAGTTTGCCAAGCTGGAGGAGTTAGGTCGAGGGGAGTCGAGGAAGGAGAAGGCAGTTTCGCCTAAAAGGAAAGCCTCACCCAGGAGAGAGGGGCGAGCTAAGCAGGATCGGGGACGAGAGGACAGATGGAAGGACCGGCCTATCTCTGGAGGGAAAAGATTCAACGATTACACCCCGTTGAACGCGAAGGTAGCCGAGGTCCTGATGGCCATGGAGAAAGGGATAAATGGGAACGATGTGACGTGGCCAAGGTCGAGGTTTAAAGGGCCAACTGTTTGTAGTATTTTTGGGCATGTGGTAACTGAGCTACCCGACTCGGGTCGTTCTCAAAGGAAGGCTATTTGGAGCTTTGTTCACTACCTAGTCGTCAAAGTCACACAACCAAAAAGGTCCTAAACATTCTACTCGAAATTTGGGGGTGGTTTGAATTAAACACTACTCGCAATTGGAAATCGAAAGCAAATGAAAACTTAAAAACAAAGTTGAGAGCTTTAGGTCAACCGGGGTCTCTATCACTCGAACCAACACAAAAAGAACCGAGGGACATCAACATTGCCAAGTGATCCTAGGTCATTAAATTGAGCTTTCTACTAAATGACTACACTTTTAAACAAAGTCGCAATCTTTAAACAAGATAAGCACAAACTAATTCCTAACACACGTCGACGAGCTACAAGAATCGAACATTCCTCCGATCAACAAGCAAAACCACAATCACCTTGAAACACATCATAAGCAAAAGAGGGCAAATACGAAGTAATGAGGATTAAAGCTAATTACCCACTCTCCTAATGCATGCGTGAAGAACACCGGATGGAAAAGTTCAAAACTTGGAATAAAATGATGTCGCCGGAAACTTGCCGGAAAAATATGAGTAATAGAGCTCCTAACCCAAGCATAAAAAAAAAGAAAAAAGAGAAATAGAGAGGATTTTCCCAACTTAAAAGTTGGGAAATGAGAGTTGTCCTCAAAAATACAAAGCAAGATGTCTATATATAGCTACACCACAAACACACACTAAAAACATGCACATTTAATAGCACACTCTCGAGGTCGCCACAAAATTCGCGAGCTTGCGAGTGTGTCTTGGGCGTTGGCAGCACAGAGGCGCGCGAGGCGCGGGCTAGGCAGGAACTCGCGACGTTGCGGGCGGATTCGCGGGCGCGCGGGGCGCGCATGGAGCACCACTCGCGACCTCGCCATGACACTCGCGCGCGCGGGGAGCACAGGGATCGGACTCGCGGGCTAGACAGCACTCGCGAGTTAGGCAGCAATTCCGCGGGCGCGGCTAGTGGAACTCGCGGGCACGCAAGGGCCCTGATGGCTGAGACTCGCGGGATAGCCGCAGTTCGCGGGCGCGAAAATAAACTCGCGGGCTACGGGCTGCAGCGCACTAGGCGGAACTCGCGGGTTAGCCCCTGTTCGCGGGCGCGGAATGCGATTCGCGGGCTGGGCTGCCATGGCTTGGTCTCGGTTATGTACGACTTCGTTTGGCTCTATCTTCTCGCACACAACTCCGATTCGTACGAAACTTGGACCAAAATTCTCCTCATTGAATTCTCTTCGTCTCGGTATGGCTTAGTCGGATTTTCCAGGTTGGACGGCTCGGTTGGCTCGGACGGCTCGTCTCCTCGTCTCGACAAGTTTGACCTATTCAACACCAAAACAAAAGAGAAAATGCGCAAAAATACGAAAACACTATACAATAACAAAAATACACAAAACACGATAAAATGGACCGATCGACACTAAAACAAGCCTAAAAACTACAAAATAAAGCACACAAAACACACGAAAATAACGACAAAAACACAATAAACACCAACCCAGCCGAAGTCGAGGAGATATTGCCGCTTCCACAAAGACTATGGCCACACTACTGAGGATTGTCGGCATCTCATGGACGAAATTGAGCGCCTTATTCGAGCAGGGCATCTCAAGGAGTTTGTCTGTCAGGATAAGAGGAGGAGGAAGGAGAAGAGAAAGTGTCGGGAGGACTCGGTCGAGAGGAGCGAGGAAGATGATGATGAGGATGCACGGGGTGGTTGAGATGGTCGAAAGAGAGATGAGGGGAAAAGGAGGCGAGGAAGTAGGGAGCGGGAAAGAGAAGCATATGGAGGCCAAATGAAGAGAGGCACGATATATATGATTTTAGGAGGACTGACGGACGGGGACTCGAATAATGCAAGGAGAGGCCATGTTCGAGCAGTGAAAAGGAAGAGGGAAGAGGTGAGTATCATGGCCCGAGTACCAGAAATCAGTTTTCGAGCAGAGAATGCAGCAGGGGTGGTGGTGCCTCACAATGATGCCTTGGTAATTACGGCTGAAGTTGCAGGTTTTGACGTAAAAAGGGTGTTTATAGACACAGTAAGTTCGGTCGATGTCATGTTTTATGATTTCTTTGTGCAAATCAATCGGGAGTTGAATGTGGAGTTGAAGCCAGTGGCCACGACCTTGTATGGCTTTAACGGCGGGGAGGTTATGCCAATGGGAGAAGTGACTCTATCTGTAGCACTGAGAAAGGGAGCGACTCGGAAGGTTCGAATGGTGAGATTTATGGTCGTAGGAGCTGAGTCATCCTACAACATCATAATGGGGAGAACGAGCCTGAACGCGTTCCAGGCGGTCGTATCCACGTACCATATGACGATCAAATATCCGGTGGGCGAAAATGTTGGAGAGATCGCTGGGGATCAACTTACCTCGAGAAGCTGCTACCAGACCACTGTGAGCAACAACAAGCAATTAGCGAGGAGGCAGATGCACCCTAAGGGGGATGAAGTCAATCGATCGGGAGGGTCGAGGTCAAAGGAGAAGAGACATAAGTCAGAGAAGGGAAAAGAGAATGCCGAAATGCAGCCGGGTGGTGAAGTGGAGGAGATACAGATGGTCGAGGGGTGGGAAGAAATGAAGTTCCAGATCGGGAAGGAATTGGAGGAGCCGGTGAAGTCGAGGCTAATTAAGGTGATAAGAGATTTTGCGGATGTGTTCGCATACACGACATAGGAGTTGACCGGCATCAAAGCCGAGGTTATTGAGCACCGGTTGAACATCGACCTCACGGTAAGACCGGTGAAACAAAAAAGGAGACACCACGGAGCAGAGATGGATAGAGTAATCGAGGTGGAGGTAGAAAAACTCTTGGTGGCAGGCCACATAAAGGAGATCCAGTTCCCAGAGTGGCTATCAAACAAGGTTATGGTCTCCAAGTCAGAGGGGAAATGGCAGATGTGCATAGATTTTCGAGATTTGAACAAGGCATGCCCGAAGGATTTATATCCACTTCCCAGGATCGACCAGCTGGTCGACTCCACAGCCGGGTGTGAGCTACTCAGTTTGATGGACGCATCCCAGGGTTATCATCAGATCCCACTGGCTCGAGAGGATTGGAAAAAGGTCAGCTTTGTAACAAGCCGTGGAACATACTGCTATGTGGTGATGCCATTCGGATTAAAGAATGCAGGGGCGACATATCATAGGTTGGTGGATAAAATTTTTAAGGATCAGCTGGGAAGGAACATGGAGGTGTATGTAGATGATATGCTGGTAAAGAGCAAAGAGGAGATTGACCATGTAAACGACTTGAAAGAAACATTCATGACCCTCCGGAAGTATGGGATGAAGCTGAATCCCACTAAGTGCTCATTCGGGGTCAAATCTGGGAAATTTTTGGGCTACATGGTCACGAAGAGGGGAATTGAGGTCAACCCGGAGAAGGTGAGGGCGGTGATCGGGATGCAGCCCCCTACGAAGATGAAGGAGGTGCATATCCTAACTGGTCGAATAGCAGGCCTGAGCCGCTTTATTTCTAAGGTAGCTGAGAAATGTGGGCCCCTATTTAAGACACTCAGGAAAAGCTCGAAATTCTAGTGGACAGAAAAAGCCCAGAAAGCATTTGAGGAGTTGAAGATGGTGCTAATCGACCTGCCACTATTGGCAAAGCCGGTGCAAGTGGAGGACTTGGTGTTATATGTATCCATTGGTGAGACGGCAGTGAGCTCGGTGTTATTGCGGGAGGAAGGGACAACCCAATTTCCGATCTATTATGTGAGTAAGGTGATGCAATGGGCGGAGAGGAGGTATTCAGAGATTGAGAAAAGGGCCTTGGCGGTGGTGGTCATCGTAAGGAAGCTGATACCATACTTCTTGGGACATAGGGTGAAGGTCCGAACGAATATGCCATTGGGAGAAACACTGGGTCGACCCTCCATATCGGGACGGTTAGTCAAATGGGCAGTGGAGCTGAGTGAATACACAATTATCTACGAGCCGAGGAGGGCGATTAAGGCTCAAGCACTGGCCGATTTTATACAAGAGGGAACGAAGGAGAGCGAGGAGTCTGAAGGGGTATGGAAGGTGTTCGCAGATGGATCAGTGTCGAGGGCCGGAGGTGGCCTAGTCATCGTCCTTATGTCGCCGAAAGGTGACAGCCTGGAGTTTGCAATCAAGGTGGCCTACCAAATATCGAATAATGAAGTAGAATACGAGACAGTCATTAAGGGACTCAAACTGGCCTTAAGTGGTGGAGCTCGAGCAGTACAGGTACATTCGGATTCACAATTGGTGGTGGGTCAATTCCAGGAAGGGTTTGAGATCCGGGAGGAAAGGATGATGAAGTATGTGGAGGAGATAAAGAAACTACAGGGAGAATTTGATACTTTCGAATTAATCCAAATACCTCGAGGAGAAAATGATCGAGCGGATCTGTTAGCTAAAGTTGCGCAAAGTCTGGTGAACTGTAAGAGCAGAAGTGTGTCCTTGCTACACATGGAGAAGATTGTGGTCGAGAAGGAGGTGGTCGAGATAGAAGAAATCGAGGATTGGAGGGCACTGATAATAAAAGGATTGAAGGAAGGAGCCGTTAAAGTGATGAGGAGATTTTTTGAGCATGGAGGGATTCTCTACAAGAGGTCGCACGCGGGCCCCCACTTGCAATGTGTAACCGGAGAAGAAAGGAGATATGTGTTGAAGGAGATTCACGAGGGCTGTTGCAGTGACCACAGCAAGGCAGGTTCCCTTGTAGCAAAGGCTCTAAGAGTAGGATATTTCTGGCCAACGATGAGAGAAGATGCGAGATGGTGCGGAAATGTTTGCAATGCCAGAAACATGGCACGCTTATTCACCAACCGGCCGAAACTATGACGACAATGGAGTTCTCTCATCTCGTTCGCCCAATGGGTGATCGACCTGGTTGGGCCCATGCCCCAATGAACTGGACAGAGAAAGTTCTTGATTGTCGCGGTCGACTACTTCACAAAGTGGGTGGAAGCTGAACCCCTGGCAAAGATCACAGAGGAGAAAGTGATACATTTTCTATACGATAACATATGTTGCAGGTTCGGAGTTCCTAAAGTGTTGGTGTCAGACAACGGGACCCAGTTCAATGGCAAGCGGATCTGGACATGGTGCAAGGACATGAAAATTGATCAACACTTTGCTTCAGTCGCACACCCGCAGGCCAACGGGAAGGTCGAAGTGACCAACAGAATTATATTGAACGGTCTGAAAACAAGGTTGGAGAAGACATCGGGAGCGTGGGTGGATGAACTTACTTCGGTGCTATGGGCGTACAGAACAAAACCCCGATCGACCACTGGGGAAACACCGTTTAGTATGGTATATGGCATGGAAGCTTTGTTGCCGATAGAGGTCAAGGTTCAGTCCCAAAGATCGAGCACATATGATCGAGAACAGAATGGACATCTGATGATGGCAGCGCTCGACACAATCGAAGAGCTTCGAGAGAAGGCAACAATCAGAGTCGAAGCGTACAAACAAAGGATGCGAGCAGCACATGATAGAAAAGTGAAAATGCGAAGATTCCAAGTGGGTGACTTGGTATGGAAGAGAGTCGATGTGCTGAAGCACGTCGGGAAACTAGAGCCAAATTGGAAAGGACCATACCTGGTCGAAAAGGTCCATGCTGGAGGGGCAGACTCTTTAAAGGATGCTGAAGGAAGATCTCTATCCAGGTCATGGAATGTGGCTAACTTAAAGAAATATTATGCTTAAATCTTTCTTTTACTTATTACCACCAATGTAATGCAATGCTTTGCTCGATGATGAATGAAATGGCGTATTGAAGTTTCTACAAATTGTTGTTTACCAAATTAACTTTATATAGTCGGAATCCCTGGATTAACCTTGATGACAGGCTGTATGTGAAAAATCCATCACGATTAAGGCCACGAGGCTGGATGGTTGTATGTAACGACCACCCCTTTGAGGGTGGGCATGCGCTTCAAAGAAAAAATCCATCACGATTAAGGCCACGAGGCTGGATGGTCGTATGTAATGACCACCCCTTTGAGGGTGGCCATGCGCTTCAAAGCAAAAATCCATCACGATTAAGGCCACGAGTCTGGATGGTCGTATGTAACGACCACCCCTTTGAGGGTGGGCATGCATTTCAAAGCGAAAATCCATCATGATTAAGGCCAGGAGGTTGGATGGTCGTATATAACGACCACCCCTTTGATGGTGGGCATGTGTTCCAAAGCGAAAATCCATCATGATTACGGCCACGAGGCTGGATGGTCATATGTAACGACCACCCCTTTGAGGGTGGGCATGCGCTTCAAAGAAAAAATCCATCATGATTAAGGCCAGAAGGCTGGATGGTCGTATGTAACGACCACCCCTTTGAGGGTGGGCATGCATTTCAAAGCGAAAATCCATCATGATTAAGGCCACGAGGCTAGATGGTCGTATGTAACGACCACCCCTTTGAGGGTGGGCATGCGCTTCAAAGCAAATATCCATCATGATTAAGGCCTGAAGGCTGGATGGTCGTATGTAACGACCACCCCTTTGAGGGTGGGCATGAGCTTCGAAGCAAAAATCCATCACGATTAAGGCCACGAGGCTGGAGGGTCGTATGTAACGACCACCCCTTTGAGGGTGGGCATGCGCTTCAAAGCAAAAATCCATCATAATTAAGGCCAGAAGGCTGGATGGTCGTATGTAACGACCACCCCTTTGAGGGTGGGCATGCGTTTCAAAGAAAAAATCCATCATTATTAAGGCCAGGAGGTTGGATGGTCGTATATAACGACCACCCATTTGAGGGCGGGCATGTGTGTATGGTGCGACAAAATTAATTCAAATGATCGCGAAGCAAACACACAAACATCACTTAAACAACGACGAATGGACTGGCTAACGAAAGTGTATTCCCATCGAGAAGTTATGACAAAGGTAACAAACCAAAGCATGAAAAGCGTTATTGAAGACCAAGACAAGCCAAAAACAAAATACCACTATTCCACGAGTATCGCATAATTCGTTAGAATACATAATTCAAATGCACAATGGACAAAATGGAAAATACAAAGCTACATCTAAGGAGGAGGAGCTACGGACGAATCGGCATTGCTCTGATTAGCGTTGGGATCGACCGGATGGCTAGTTCCGGAGGTCGAGTCACAAGCTTCGTTAAGTGGACGTTGACGTATATTCTCAGTCAGCACGGCCAGCATCGAGGCAGGAGGAGTGAGGCCATCGGGCAGAGCATAAGTTTTCTTTAGAATGTCGGATCGAGCCAAAGTCCTTTCGAGCAGTCCTGACCACCACTCGTGCTCGAGAGGTAAGCTAGGGTCGCCATAGAAACTGGAAAGAACCTTGGGCAAGGCCTCCCAGATAACCATGGGATCAAGCTACTCGAAATCGTCCTCGGCAATCTGCTCGCCAGCCTTCTGAAGGGCGAACTGAAAGCAGTCCACCCCAAAGTCCTGCACCTCCTTCAAAAATAGGGGCGACCGCACATAATCGGCCACCACTTGTTCACGGAATTCCCGGAGAAAAAGCTGACCAGTTGTTGTTCCCCACATCACTTGCCGAGCCCGAGAGCTGCAGCATCAGCGTCGCGCTTACATTGGCTGACGTTGGCAGCCCTCTCTTTGGCTAAGGTAGCCTCTAGTTCCACTCGAGCAGCCTCCGCTTGCACTCGAGCGGCCTCCGCTTGCGCCAGAGCGGCCTCCGCCTGTGCTCGAGCAGCCTCGCCTTGCGCTCGAGCCACTCGTTCCTGCTCAAGCACAACCTTCTTTCCCTTTAGCGCGACCTCTTTCTCGGCCACCGTAAACTCTTTCACCGCGAGGGAAGCCTCATGTTCCGCGAGAACTTTATTCTTTAAGGCGAGCTCTTCATCAAGGGACTTAACCTTGACTTCAAACTCGGCCTTCTGTCCAGCCTGTGCCTCGCGGAGTTTGGTATTGTGTTGCAGGAGGGTCGAGTTCTTATCTTGCAGGAAGTGGAGGGTGCTCTCAAGGCTTTTTATAGACTTCCCGGAGCTGTCTCGAGCCTCTTGCGCCGTAGGTAAAAATTGGACTAGACCCTGTAATCGACGAAAAAAACACAACTTAATGCCTGCGTAACAGGTGGAGTGAAAAGAAGATCGCAGGCAAACGCGAGGAAAATAATACCTGGGCAAGCCACTGAACAAATTGATCCCTAAATTTGGGTAGTGTGGGGCCAAGCTTTTTACGATCATCCTCGAGGAGAACACCCTCGAGGCGATCGGACACCTCATTCACGGACGCCAACATCAAGGACGTCGGCTTCGAAGCAAGGGGGTCGGGAGGAAGATAACTATCACGCCCACGCTTCCAGACGACCGCATCCTGCTCGGTGCGAGGCTGTTTACCCAACACCGTCTCGCGCTCTGTATCAACTTGACTACCGGACTCGACCAGTGCTTTGGTCGAGCCAGCGGAAGGAGTCTGGAGAGGTTGCTTGTCGAGAGAGGACTTCTCCATGGCCTTGTCTTTGGATGACGAGTTAGGCTCGGGAGTTTTGTCTTTGGACTTAGAAAGATTGGTGTCTCGGGGATTAGAAGCTCGAGAATCAGGTTTCTGACGGCGGTCATCATGTTTCTGGTGGCGGTCATCATGTTTTTGGCGGTCGTCATCGGGCTTCTGATGGCGCTCATCAGGCTTGTGATGTCGACCATCAGACTATTGGCGGTGGTCGACAGTCTACGAAAGACGAGCATCAACCTTGGAAATGGTCGAGACCTTGGGCGGGACAATCGAGGAAGAAGTAGATTGAGGGGTTTTGCCAGGAGGAGACGGAGGAGTTTGACGCGACGGCTGGTGCTGAAGCTGCTGCTGTTGTTGGTGTTGTTGCTGTCGTTGCGAAGGTTCGGGTTGCGGCTCTGGTTGTTGTTGGGTCTCCTTGGGCAGTCGCAGAGGAGGCGGCAGAGTCTTCCGTGGGGGTGACCGCTATTGCGGCTCTGGTCGAGATCCACCAGAGCAGGACGACCCATCGGCCTTGTCGCTGGTCGATCCAGCGACAACCCCCGACTTCTTCTTCAAAGGGTTCTTCCTCGGGGGAATGTTAAAATTAGGAGCCTCTGCACAAATACAATAATGAAATCAAGATAAACATCAGCTTTACTTCGACAGAAACAAGAACATATACGCAAACGGTCGAGCAAATGGATCAAAAATTACCTGGATCATCTTCAATACGGACAAGGTCAAGAATCTCCTCGGTGGGGGGAGATAGAGTTTTATGGGTAAGGAGACCACAAAAATGAAGGAGGTTCTCGTCTTGGAGAAGTATATCGGACGCGATGGACTTGGAATTCCAAGTGTGAATCCGCTGGTCGAAAAGAGGATTTGTGGGAGGGGCCGAGGCTGCCTCTCGCGAGACTTCCTTGACCCAGGGAACAGAAGGACAAGAGAAAGGGACATCGGGTCGAACATAAATGAATCTATCAATCCACTTGGGAAGATTGGTGGGGATGTCATTTATAAAGTGAGCATCATTACGGCTTTTTAGGTAGAGGCCTCGACCTTGCTTGGAAGGGCCATAACAGTAATGGAAGAAGTTTAGGTCAAATCGACCTAGACGGATGCGGCAGAGAATGATAAAGGTAGTTATGAAGTGGATGGCGTTAGGAGGAAGTTGATGTAAGGGAAGGGAGAACCACTCGCAAATGCGAAGTATTTCGGGGCTTAGAGGAAAACAAAGACCGAGCTTGAATTGGATTTCGAAGAAAGTGTAACAATCCCGTGGAGGATGGTCGAATTTATCAGAGGGAGAGTATATGAGGAACGCCCAACTAAGAGGTTGTCCGATTCTGTCAGGATTGAATCAAGGGTGAGAAGGAGAAGTAGAAGAAGAGCGCTTGGAAAGTTTTTTGGTCGAGGATCGTTTGGGCGGAGAATTCGAAGAGGGAGAAGCAGCGGGCTGCGGAGAAATAACCTCGTCTTCCTCTGGCTCGTCTAACGCGCCAAGGGGGGGTCGACGATGGCGGAGAGGAATGTTATCCATGGTATCCCCGGAGTTTGAAGAAGCGACGCAGGCCGTAAAAACACGAGTAGGAACTGTCTCGCCGGGGCGAAGGATAGAGAGAGGGACAACTTCGAGCGCAGAGGGTAGTATTTCAACCGAATCAGAGGAGGTCTTAGAGTCTGAAAAGAAAATCAAAACAAAGACAAAGAGAACAATATCAAAAAGAAGCCGCCGCAAGGAAGAATGAGGGGAGAAGAAAGATTAGGGTTTTGGGGAGAGCAATCCAAAAACCAGAAGAAGAATTTGGGAGGTATAGGGACGGAAATTTCAAAAATTTTCAGAAGAGAAGCAAAACCCTCAAAATTCAATAGACATACAAGAGTATTCCAAGAACAAATCCAACACAAGACAAGCCAATTTGAAACAATTCAGCAGACAGACCAAGAGCACCCAATATTGAAAATCCAAGAATACACAAAATAGAACTACAAAGGATACAAATTCAAGTGTGAAGAGACTTACTCATAACCGTGGGTCGATAATTGATGGAAGTTCGAAAGAGTGCAGGAGAAATCGTCGAGAAAGTAAGGGTTTTTTGCAGAGAGAATTCTGGGTGCAGAGTAATTCAAAAATTGTGAGGGTGGAAAAAAGTTGGAAAATACGCTAAGTATGGAATTTATACTTTGGAAGATTGAAGGGTGGAAAGATAAGGCCGTCGGATTAAAGTTAGATCCGACGGTGGTGAGTATCAATGTGCACGGAGCTCAAAACGGACGCGTTAGGCGAGGAGGCGCAATAATCAAAGCGCCTGACACATGTGACAGACATGACGCGTGGCAGAAAACGGGCGCGACAGAAAGGACTTAAAGCAGATAACTTTATTTCTAGCGATTAACGGAAAATTATTCAAAAAAATGAGCGAGAAGCTCACCAGCCGGTCGATATCTGACGACGAGCCATCCAGAAGGACGATAAATATTAATTCACTCTTAGATCGAGTCATTCAGACTCGACCAGAGTGGGGGGGACTAGATGATATGGGATATTATACCCATGAGGCTGAACCGGTCTACTGACCGGTCGAGGGGGTCGTATTATGAGGAAGTCAAGGAAATCGAGCAGTTAACCAGTCGACCAAGTAAAGCTGTCGACCAAACTGTCCTTCGACCAGATACATGATCGGGCAACCTATTCGACCCCAACAGGTCGACTACTTCGAGGACTTAACACCACATTGATCGGCCTAGTCACAGGCGCGTGAGAGAGGCTCTAACGGATTTATAGGAGAATATTTACCCCATGTGCAGGGGGACACGTGTCGAGAAGGCAGTGGTGGATAGCGATAACCACCTCTGACAGCCTACTCCATGTGTGGGAGGACACGCGTCCAAAGAGGATTGGTGCAGGCGATAGTGGCGACGGCTACCTCTGACACACGTGTTTGGTGTGTACGGACGGGCAGTTAGGGCAGACAGCTCATCAAAGCCGGGCAGCCCTAGGTCAGGTATCTCACCCCTATATAAAGGGGGTGAACCTTTCTTCTTCAACACGATCATTCCATTACTTACTCTTGAGAATTGATTGAGCATATACTGACTTAAGTTTCGGAGGCTCTTCACCGGGAAACCCCTCCGGTGTGAGAGTTCTTTGTAGGTGCACGACATTCAACCGGTGAGAAGAAAGGCGATTATTCAAGTTCCAACCGGTCGAGAAGTTTTGTGTTACCATATATATAATCTATCATTATATAAAAAGAATAACTTTTTTACATTAGAAACTTTTTTCCGCCATAATCATTAAATATATCCTACATAGAGTAATTGTTGGACAATTATGAATAGGCAAAAAAACCGGCTCATTAATTGTGTAAAGATTTGTTTTGCTTTTTCCTGTTTTTAGGTTATCAAAATCGTCGTTTGGCAGTAAAAAAATATTTTTCTTATTCCTATTTTTTAGGTTATCACAGGCAGAAAAATAGAAACATTTAAATTTGTTTTAAACAAAATGATAATTGTTACATTTAAATTTGATTTTTTTTGTCAACACAAAATCTGCTAATATATTTTAAAACAAAATCATATTTTTCTCTAATATTCTTAAATAATATTTAATTATATAGATATGCACGTGTACAAATTTGTTACATCATGTTGATGGACGGATCCGATCAACGGTTAAAATAAATTGTAGTGAAAGTAAAGAACTGAAAACAAGGAGAAGATACGGGTTAGTTATGGTTTATTACGTAATTGCGAGGCCAACACTCTCGTGTGAGGTCGGCACTTGTATCGCAGTTAGAATTATTACAGGAATTTATTACAGATTTCTAGAGAGAGAAAGTAGAGAGAAGGCAGAGTAGTTGAGATTCAACAACCCAAAATAAATGAGGTGGGTTCCTATTTATAGTATACTTAAATGCTACTGTCGAGGTACTGTTCACCGGTCTTGTCGTACAGTGTTCTTGCAGAGCAGTCTGGCGCCTCCCTAACAGCTATTAAATGCGATTTGAGGTTTCTTCAATCATTACCTGTCAGGCATTAAATGCACACATGGGGGTATTTAGTGTCTGGCAGGCTTTTGTTGGGCTAGATTCCGGTAGGGTGGCAGGCTATGGCGGCCTGTCCTATCGCCAATAATGATCTTCCAAATGGGAGTATTTTAATATTATCGAGCCCCGTGCTCCTCTCCAGTGCGGCTGATCTGGGCTTCTTGGTCGGCACTTGAACCAAATGAGTTCCTTGGGCTTTCAGGATCCCATTTTCAGTCCGACAACTAGTGAGAACGGCACCACGGGTTTCCACTTACAGGTGCCGGACTCAAAGAACACTCTTGTGACGGCAGTGATCACTTAAATTTGGAATTCAGCTCCACACTTGGCTTGTCGGACCAGGCAGCCGGTCCGGTTTTTAGGGTTACCTCTGTCCGCTCTTTTTTCGGCTAACTCGGATATCAACATACAGGCCCCCGAGCTCGGACGGAAGGTCCTCGGCGTCTTGTCCAAGGTCATTACTCGCAGTCGTGTCTGAGTTTACCCGGTTCTACTACAATTCATTCGTTCATTTGTCCGGCTCTTATGCTACACTTATGGCAAAAAATTTTCCTTTTGGACCCACGCATTGATGACGCGATATGAAACAACGGGTCCATTAATGTGATGTGGCCATTACGATTTTTGTCAGCCCTGAGAAGGCGCGCCACTTCAGAACCCTTTCCACATGGCGTCGTCCGATTCATCCGCGTTAAAAGGCTTGTCACTTCGTCAATCGACGGTTACAGTGCCGCGTGGCATCCACGCGTTTGTTCTCAAACCGTCAGATGGTATCAATCCTGTACGTTCGATTTTACTTTTATATTTTGAAATTCAAATGATGTGCCACGTGTAGCGTTATGATTGGGCGAAGACTTATATATATATATATCTGGCTTCATCTTCTTCAAGAAACCTTTTACTTTCTCTGTGATTTCAAGCAAACGGATTTCGGAGCTCTTTGCGATTCTGGGTGCATGGTTTTTGGTGGCTTTTGAAGCGATTCTCCCGAAGCGGCAATTAACAACTTTCGACAGGTAATTCTCGTCTCTTTCTTTATTTTTTTTACTTTCAAAATGTCAAATCTCTTTGGATCCTCGACGAACTGCTCCGGCAAGGTGAGAAGCGAACGACGGAAGGGGTCGGAAACATGGTGGTCTATTCCCTCTCGGTGATAATGCAGCCGCTCCCGGTCACCCCGATCTCGACCGTCCGCGTGACTTCCGATGCAGCGGCGATGACGGGTCTGAATGAAGATAGGCCCTCGGAGTTTCCAACCATTGACATCCTTGACCTCGGCTCCAGCCAGTCAGATGGCGAGGAGGAGAAGATTAGCCTCGACGGCGGATCCTCTAGGGGCGACACGGACGTCGACCCCAGACTAGTCGATGAGCCAATTCCCATGGGTTCGGATGATGCTGAGACTGATGCCGCTATTGAGGCCGCAAATTGCGCTCCGCTGGGGAGCGGGCGTCGACCCCCGCGTGTCTCGCCAACTCCTTTGAAGATGACGGCTTGGAATACGTCTTCCATTATGGGGGATGTCGACTTGGCCCAACTAAGGGCCAAATTGTGCTTCGGCCCCGAGGTTTAGATTTTTTCTCCGTATGCCGGCAAACGTATTCATTGTCCTTCGCCCGGCTGTATCGGAGTTTACCGTCACAGCATCAGGCACGAACTTCGGTTTCCCCTGCCCAGCGTTTTGAGCGACATCTTGAGCGACCTCGACATCGGGATCAACCAGTTGGTGCTGACTGTTTTCACGCGGTTGGTGGGTCTGATTATCTTGTTCCGCATGCAAGATTTGGCTAACCCTACGAGCGCCGACATTCGGGCTCTTTTCGTTTTCATGAAATCTGGGAAGACCGCAATTATTATAGCTCGGTTGCCCCAAGATTGGATAAATCCCTAGTTATTAAGATCCCGGACTCGCTGCACGGGTACATGCCAGAGTGGTTCTGGGTTTCCGACGCGTGGCAGACGCCGGAAGCAGCTCGGCACCCGTCCACCGGTTTCATTTCTGGAAAGTGTGAGTCTCGTATGTAACGTCCGTCTTTTATTAATAAAGGA
Source organism: Striga hermonthica (assembly GCA_902706635.1). NCBI lineage: Eukaryota > Viridiplantae > Streptophyta > Magnoliopsida > Lamiales > Orobanchaceae > Striga > Striga hermonthica. The sequence continues at coordinate 9,020,828 of CACSLK010027752.1, read as the reverse complement.
AAAATACTAGCTTCCGAGTATAAGCTAGCCTTATTAATAAATGCTCAGTATTAGTATTCGAGCTTAAGTTATCCAGCTAGTTAAAATTTTATTTATTAAACGAGTCAAATTTTAGTTATTAATCTCAGTCCGTTTATTTTATAAATGGACATTAGTAATCCGGGATTAATCGTTCAAAGTCGACGAATTATTCAAAGTCGAGATATTCGAATTAGTCGTCGCAGTCAAGCCGCGATCGAAAACGAGCAAGTTCAATCGAGTTATTTTCCAACCCTACTCGAGCTTATGCTTAGCCTTGGAAAATTTGCTAAGGGTTCAAGTTAGGTTAAAGTGTTAGAATAAGTTCATGAGATTTCCTAAGTGCTAAGGAAGCAATCCATGCGTTATGCATGCTATCGCACGTATCTAATGTCGTGCGCATTAAATCAAACCGAGACCACTTGCTATTGCTAGGATTATTGTGAGTTAAGTTTCATTATTTAAGTCTTTAAGTGTGCTTATTAGTTGAATATATTGATTAGTAGAATTCACAAAAGTTTGACACTAAGAGCACCCACAATGCTTTGGGTCTTTTAGAAAAAAATCACATGCTATGTAAGAAATAGACCTAGTCTATAAAAAAATATTTCACAATCCAATTAAAAGTGGACCTAGTCTAACTTATGTGGCACTAGAAAAAAGAGACCACGTCCACACTTGGGTCTATTTTAGACCCAAGTGCAAACCCACCTAGTCATTAATTGTTCTCAATTTTCTTTTTTCTTTATAATAGGCAAAATATATTTTTTTGTATGCATTTAGACCTAGTACTTTTTTGTTTTGCATCGGATAGATTTTGGATTTTTTAGCTTGAGTTTGTCCATGTCATTATGAACTTAAATCTCACATATGAAAAAAAGAGACCCAAAGCATTGTGGGTGCTCTAAAGAGTGATTAAGCATGAGTTTATGCCATATTAGTGGACACTTGTCCACATGGAATTTAAAGAAATTCCACTACACTTCTTCATTATTCTATAAATAGCAAAGCATCAAATGGAGAGGATCTTTACTTCATGTTATACCATTTTTTTCACAAATATTACTCCCACGCATTAGCCAAAATTGAGAAGAACTAGAAGAGGATTAGAGAAAAATCTTTATTTCCCATTTTCATCATAAGTTCTCCTCTTTAACTTAGCATAACCGAGTATAGTGTGAGAGGGCTTAGCAATTTCCGGGAGCTTATCCGAGTGCGCTTTGATCAAGCCAATATATCATAGTGAAGCTTAGTTGAGTGAAAGCTTAGAGAATGAAGAGGTGTCGAGGGAAGCCGAGCGAGCCGAGAGAAGAAAGGCGCGCGGACAATTGCCGAGAAGACGCAAGAGCAAGCACACAGACCTTAGTGCCACATCTTAAGCACCTGAAGAGGTTAGCTTTTAATGATAATTTTATTAGTAATATTGTGATAATATAAAGCTTATCATGAGGTTAGATCCAAAAAAAATGCATGTTAGAGTTAAGTTTCGAATTTATGATTATTAAGGTTTAAATTCGAATATCTAGTAGAAAGCATGTTTTAGCTGAAGTTGATGGTTCTAAAATCCTTATATATCATGTCTTTGATGTTGGTTAAGTTATATCAAATTTAGAGATCATGCTCTTGTTCATCTCGCAGGTGAAATTAGCTTATTTTGCTCGTCTGAGTCAAGTTTAGTTTTCTTCCGAGCAAAAGCCAACATTTCAGTATTAAAAATGCATGATTTATGTTGTAGTTGAATTTTTCCTGAGGAAGTTTTGAAGTTGAGCTAGTTTTTTCGAGAGTTTTAGTTCCGTAGGTGCCATATATGCCCTACCGGGCCATGTCAAGTTTTAACCGAGGTCAATAAGGATCTTTGGTCATTTATGAGCAAGATAAGTCATTTTGAGTTAATTATGTTATGTCCCGGAGTAAGTTGCCGGGCGATCGGTAGGTCGGTCGGAGTTGCGGGCCACGCACATTGCATGCGTCGTACTGGTACAGGTGAACATAGGTTAAGTTGTCCAGTCAGACCGCGTGAGTACTCGGCGCCAGTAGCACCCAGGGAGAGCAGGCAGTGCCCGGCAGCACCCACCCAGCCTCGCCGCACGCAGTGCCGAGTCCGGTAGCTCAGGCACGTATGGAAGTTAAATTAGTTAGGACCAGAGGTTTAAGGAAGTCATGTCTCCGGTCGTGCCCAACCGCATGCCGGGGTTCCAATTAACCCGGCTATGCCCAGGCACTCGCCGAGGAGTTCCAGAGCGCGTCAGCGTGCCTAGAACCTCACCAGCATGCCCAATCATCGGTCGTGGTGCCTAGGAGCACCCGACGCGCCAGTGCCGACACTAGCAGCACCCAGGCTGCACCCAGCATCCCAGCGACCGCGCCAGGGCACCAACAGGCCCTGCACGGGACCGAGCCTAGCTAGTCAATTAGGACTATAAAATAGTTAGCTTCCTTCTTGCACAACAATATCTAGATTGTATAGGTTATTTAATATTTAATTGGTTTAATTAAAGATTCAGTTGGAATAGGAATTATTTACTGCACAGTTTAGAAGATCTAGTTAGATTAGAATTAGATTTATTTTTCTCCTATAAATACCCATGTCCCCTATGTTATATTGAATCATCCAAGAATTAATAGAAATCAAGAACTTTTGTTCATTCTCTCTTTGCTTTAGTTTTTTCACCAAAATTCTATTGCAATTATATTCGTTAGAAAGGCTGCGAGTGTGCGACTTCCTAACACCTATCGAGCGATTTAAGGCGCGGGAGCGGCTTGTCGACAGTCGAGACACACGATCTTCATCATTGGTGCTTTCATTGAGAGGTCTCATTGAGAGGGTTTAGATCGTGTGTCTTTTTCTTCCCCATTCTTTTTCTTTTCTTTGAATTTTTATTTTCTCTTCTTTTTGTTTTAAAAAAAAATATTATTAGTTTTGTTTTTATTTTAAATTTCCATCAGTAAAAAAACAAAAAAAAAAAGTGTTTTTTTATTTTTCTTTTCCGTAAGGTGTAGGAAAACAAAAAAAAAAAAAATAAATT
>CACSLK010027752.1:8997090-9012107 GCA_902706635.1 Striga hermonthica | reverse complement strand
CGCTGCGTGCGGACAGCGCAGCCACGGCCGGCCCTTGTCGGCCGTCCGGCAACAACTCCCGTGCAAACTGACTTTAAATAACATAATCTGATATAACATGAACATCATTACTTAAATAGCTTGAAAATATCACTTTTGCACGATGAACTGAATAGGGTCGTGGCGAGCGCGCCGTGCGCCGCCGACGGCGATAGGCCATCTCTCGACCCACTCCACTTTTCCCTCGGCAACTCAAGATCAACTAAACATTAAACATCATTTTGAAGTTATTAAGAAATAAAATGCACGGACAAACTTGACTATAACAAGAGATAACTTAACATGACTTGGGAGTGCCCGCGGCCATGCGCGACGTGCGCTGGCGACGACTTTGAGCCAATTCCGGGATAAAACGATATTTTGCCTCAACCATCATAAAGTAACTGAGTATAAAATGATGTAAACTGATCATATAAACGTGAACTGTTCATGAGTTGCCAGATGGAATTGAACTTTACTCGGTCGTGACTAATAATAGCCTAAATCGAGTTTAACATGACATATTTATGAATTTCTGAAACATAACCGAACACTTCATCCCTAAATGAACTTATGGACATGAAAAGAAGTTGAGGATGGCTTTACCTCCTCACGTGCTTGACGGAATTCCCAAGCTGTTCGTAAACTCGCGTGCGCGTGCCGTGTGTGCGGTAGCTTCCCTTGCGTGCGTGAACTTAACAATTTGCTCTCTTAATAATTGCTGGCCTTACTAACTTATATGCTACGAGTATAGGGCTGAAAAGGTTGGAAAAATCTGGTCCCAAATATCCCATTTATATGAACCGAAAGGAAAAATGGGTGACAAGGTGTAGACGTGGCCATCTCTTAAGCTTGACATTTGCTTCATAATGGCACCACTTAGGATGACTAATCACACTCTTAACCCTCACATCTTGACACGTGCACATGCTTGGAAATGGAAGGAAAATATTTCCTTATGCTTAAGGAAATACTTACGAAACATAAAAAAATCCGTACAGCCTTAGGGAACATTAATAGCAAAATGGTACGGCTTTTGAACCTTAATTGTGTGATTAATATTTAATTAATCACTTAATTATGCTTTATAAACTTTTAAGCATAATACTTAATTACCAAAATTATTCCGAACATAAACGGTACATCGAAAATAATTTTCGGTAATCTCGACTGAAAATAATTAATTCCGAAAATAATATTCTATCATATTTTTATTCTCGGAACTAAAAACATGATTACCATGATGGGATATCGCTGACTGAATAATTAATCCCGGACTCATTAATTAATCAAATGAATTGGAATTAAATCTGGAAACTTATCCGGTTTCCTGAAATAATTAACCGAATAATTTATCGACTAATAGTCGAACTTGGAATATAACTGACTGACTAACCTGAACTTGAACATGAACATGACTATTTATTAATAAAGGCTAGCTTAAAACTAAAAGCTAGTATTTTCCTTTATTTATAAAATACGGGGCGTTACAAGTTTGGAGCAAATTTTTCCCATCTCTTTATATCATATATATTCAATCTGATCACTAAGAGGGATTAGTGAGATTTGAGAGGAAGTTTAGCACCGCACGCACGTAAGCCACCGCATAGCATCGCACGCACCGCTCGCCGAGAGATCGTAGCGCACGCGTGAACGCCGCACCGAGTGGAGTTTATTGAGCATGATCGGAGGTAACTCCCGTGTGAGTATAATTGATATTAGCATGTTCTTTAAGTCCAATTTTCAGTTCAAGTTCGTATGCGTGTCGCATATTGTTTCGATCGTGCGAGTAGCCGTGTCGAGTCATGTTATGTTATGTTTTAAGTTGAATTCTGCGAACAACCTTCGCATGTCTAGTCATTTTATGTGATATTATGATCAGTTGAATGGTTATGTTCGAGAAAAATGTTCATGTTTTTGCTCGGTAGTTAGGCCATGGGTGTGGTCGCGCATATAGCGCACCACGGGCCGTGCGTGTGCGTCGAGTATGTTAAGTTCAAACCCTTCGAGTATATCATGCTATTTTATTCAGTAAGTATTTATCATGGTCAGCTGAGGTTGAATTGCCGAGAGAAGATTGAGTACGGTCGTGAAACGGCTACCACATACAAGGAAAGCAGCAGGCGCGCAAATTACCCAATCCTGACACGGGGAGGTAGTGACAATAAATAACAATACTGGGCTCTTTGAGTCTGGTAATTGGAATGAGTACAATTGGTATCAGAGCACGTTTCGGCGTCTCTGAAAAGTTTTATATGTCAGAAATTTTCAGAAAAACCTGAACCGTCACGCTCACGCCTCACCGACTACAGGTAAGTGCTGATTTAGTTTTCAGTTATAAACATATTACCTTGTCTATGCTCAGAAAACTATTTATCAGGACTTAGTTAAGATGCTCAAATCATATTTAGACTTTAGAATTCAGATATGACTTTAAAGTTCAGTATATTCAGATATGACTCTAGAATTCAGTATCTTGCGATATGACTCTAGAGTTCCTCAGGATTCATGTCAGTATTTATCGGCCACTTTTGGCAACTCGTCAAGAGATTTGTGGAGACTCAGACTAAGTACTATATTGATTATAATTACTCTACCATGTTATACCGATTAAATCCGAATATCATGCCAGGTTCAGTAGAGCATCTTAACATAATTAATCAGTTAATTTATCAGTCTGAGCATAGTCAGTAGTAATTGTTTATATTATTTCAGTTTGACCAGCCATCAGCACTATCTTCAGTTTCACGGATCAGGTGGAGACTCAGACTAAGTACTACATTGATTATAATTACTCTACCATGTTTGAGGTATGTATTATCAGTATCCGCTCGGAATGGTCGCCGGTCCATTCTGGATTCTAGTGGCCTTAGTCTGCCCACTAGAGTGTGCACATGGTGTCCGACATTAGTTTGTGCCGGAGATGAGGTAACGGTCATGGTTCACGTTCACGTAATGATATCAGATTCATGTTCATGTTATTACCGGTTTCATGTTCAGGTTATGTATATACCAGGATCATGATATTGCTATTATATTCGCTGTTTACTTTAGTATGAGTTTTCTGCGGAGTACAGTGTTTTAGTGCTCACGCCCCCACATATTTCATGTTTTTCAGGTCACAGGGTCGGGGACGAGGAATGAGCTGACGAGCTGTTCAGAACATTTGTTATGTTTTGTTATGTATAAACTATGCTTTAACCACGCTACATTTCCGCTATCATTTTCAGTACTTAAACTCAATTTTTGATCCGACCTTAGTCGGTTAACACGTTATAAACCATTTTTATTATCAGTTTAAAATTAACGGGTTTTCAGTCAGATTTTCACGGTAGCACTCCGAATCAATGTTCACAAAATGAGTATTTTATTTATTTATTCAGAAACTTTGCGAAAAAAAATGCACACTCTGATATTATAAAATGTCGGGGAATTACAATATTATTCATTATTGATCCGGCGGGCGTGGACCAACCTTGACGGGGCGAGTCATAAACACGTACACGGATGCCATGGTGATGATCCAATGGCGACTTTCCCGGAGACGACCAATTCAGTTGGAGTCACTGCGAAAGGGAAGTTCCAATACCTGAAACAGAGGACACACTCGAGAAGGACATGACTGTGTTTTCTCCGTAACATTGGAGATTGATTAATGGCCATGATAGTTGGATTATAGTTCCTAGTTTATTATTGCTCATTAATCATGCATGTTTTACGTGATTGCTTATGTGCAGATACAAGCATGTTAAGAAAATCCCATAAAACAAAAATTATATTAAGTGTGTAATGGGTTGAAATAAATTACATCCAAGGCCTCCATTATAGGTTTGTCAGTGAAGTGATTTAATTTGAGCCCAAAGGACATTTTATTTCACAGTTCACAAGGACGAATCTCCTTCGAGATGGTTGTAGTGAGCTATTTCAAAAGCGTACGGGTCACCCAAAGGTGGACGTATCATTTTGGTAGTAAACTTAGTACCAAATAATGGGTTACGCTTAAAGTGCAAATAATTACGATAATCCCAAAGGAGAAGGTCGTTTTTATTCTTTTATAAAGTGAATTGCGCTGGCCAAAAGATGAAACCGACTATTTTAAGTATTGCTCGGCAGTATGTTAAGCTAATGGGATTTATCCCTCCTCTTGCGAATGTTTGAACCGTAGACATCCACACTCAGTGGCCTGCGGGGATTCGGTGTTTTGAGGTGTTGGTGAATTTATTCAAATATTGTTTAATGGGATCAATATTTGATGTATAAATTCAAAACTACTTGACTGAGTAAAGACTATGTTTGCATGATCCCAGGAAATCAAAATGTCTTTCCATCTGTTGCCCGTAATTCTCAAAGAAAACAAACTTGTTGGTCCCAATTATATTGACTGGAAAAGGAACTTGGATATAGTGTTAACTGCTGAAGGATACAAATTTGCTACTGTTGAGGCTTGTCCGGCTGTGCTGACAATGCACCACACCAAGATAAAGAGGAGTATGCTCGGTGGAAAAAGGCTGACGAAATGGAGAAGTGTTACATCTTGGCATCTTTGTCAAATGTACTTCAACATCAACATCAGTCTCTGAACACTGCAGCAGATAGGCTACTCAATCTCAAGGAGTTATTTGGTCATTAGTCACGGGCTGCCCGACAAGAGGCCATGAGGGTTCTGATGAACATGACCATGAGCGAGGGCACTCCCGTAAGGGAACATGTTCTTGCTATGATGGCCCAGCTGAATGAGTTGGAGGTTTTTGGGGCTTTTATTGATGGGGAAACCCAGGTCGATATAGTGCTCCAGTCTTTGCCGAAGAGCTTCGAGCAATTCTGGTTGAATTACAACATGAATAAGATGTTGATTACTCTTCCGGAACTTGTTGGTGAACTTCAGTCAGAAGAGGGCCTATTTCGTTAGAAGACCCAAGCTATGGTGGCCCAGCAGGGAGAAGCTTCCACTTTTAAGGCTTCTAAGGGCAAGAAGAGGAGGAAGTCCGCAGGAAAGGGCAAGGCGGTCATGAGTGACGCGCAACCTCGACAAAAAGCGAATAAGCCAAAAGGCAAGTGCTACAACTGTTAGCATAAAGGACACTGGAAGGGAAACTGCCCTCTTCCCAAGAAACTAGAAAAAGGTACTCCTTTTGCTTTAGTCGTTGAAACATGTTTAGCGGTGTTATCTACCAGTACCTGGTGTGTAGATACGGGGGCCACTGATCATGTCTGCAATTCATTGCACGGGTTCCAGGAAACCAAGCGACTTAGAGAAGGAGAAGTTACCATCTACTTGGGCGATGCTAATAGAGCGTCAGCAGTTGCAGTGGGAGAATTCTATTTAGATTTTGGCTTAGATAGGTTTCTTCTTTTGAAAGATTGTCTTTATGTTCCCAGTTTTAGAAAGAATTTGATTTCATTTTCTAAGTTGTTTATGAACGTTTTTTCCGCTACGTTTGATAATAAAGTTGTTATTCATTTTGGCAAAAAGTTCATTTGCTCTGGTTAATTAGTTGACAATCTATACATTCTAGAATCTAAGTCATCTCCACTGCAATAGAAACAATTACTTAATTCATCATCTAATCTGAGTAAGAGAAAGTAACCTTCTAAAATGAACGAAACATATCTTTGGCATCTATGACTTGGTCATATTAACCTTAGGAGGATTCAAAGGTTGGTAGCATATGGGCCCTTGGGGTCGTTAGAAGTCGAGGCTTTTCCAACTTGTGAGTCTTGCCTGGAAGGTAAAATGACTATGAGGGCTTTTAGTTCAAAGGGGCATAGAGCCGAAGATGTTTTAGGGCTAGTTCATTCCGATCTATGTGGTCCTATGAGTATTCAAGCGAGAGGTGGTTTCGAGTACTTTATTACGTTTATCGATGATTACTCGAGATTGGGGTACATTTTCCTTCTGCACCGCAAGTCATAATGCTTTGAGAAGTTCTTGGAGTATCAGGCAGTTGTGGAGAAGTAGTTAGGAAAAAGTATCAAGTCATTATGATCAGATCGTGGTGGCGAATATCTCTCGAATAAATTTAGGAGCTACTTGATGGATAATGGGATTACGTCCCAGCTGACTGCGCCTGGCACGCCTCAGCAGAATGGCATAGCAGAACGGAGGAACAGGACTCTTATGGAAATGGTTAGGGCAATGATGAGTTATAGTAGTTTACCAGATTCATTTTGGGGATATGCCCTAGAAACAGCGGTATACATTCTGAATATAGTACCTTCTAAATCAGTACCGTCTACACCATTGGAGTTGTGGTCTGGGAATAAGCCTAGTCTAAGGCATCTCAGGATTTGGGGTAGCCCAGCACATGTGCTGAGAACCGATACTGATAAGTTGGAACCGAGGTCAAAAGTAAGGCTGTTTGTGGGATATTCTAAGGAAACGAAAGGTGGTCTATTTTATAGTCCCGAGGACCAGAAAGTAATCGTTAGCACGAATGCTAGGTTCTTAGAAGAAGACAATGTCTTACATAAGCCCAGTAGTAGACATATTCTTGAGGAGTTAAAGGGAGTGAGTACTTTAACACCGAGTGCGCTAGATGTTACACCACAAAGTACTGCAACACGTATCGCTGACGATGCACCTGAGCAGGAAGTACCTCGTCGTAGTAGGAGGGTTGTCCGGCAACCCGAATGGTTCATGGGTCTGGGAGAGTCTTCTGAGGCCGTCCCGGACGTTCTTGAATCCGACCCATGGATATACAATGATGCACTCCAAGATCGGGACACAGAGTCTTGGCAAAAGGCGATGAAATCTGAAATAGAGTCAATGGTCACTAATCAGGTCTGGGATCTTGTAGAGCCACCTAGTGGCGTTCGCGCCATTGGATGCAAGTGGGTCTATAAGAGAAAGAGAGAATCAGATGGGAAGGTTGAGACCTCAAAGCTAAGCTTGATGCGAAAGGGTACACTCAGAAAGAAGGGATCGATTATGAGGAAACCTTTTTGCCGGTAGCCATGCTCAAATCCAGCAGGATTCTGTTGGCTGTGGCCGCTCATATGGATTATGAGATTTGGCAAATGGATGTTAAGACCGCTTTCCTTAAGGGGAATTTGGACAAGGACATCTATATGCAGCAACCAGAAGGATTCATTGCAATGGGCCAAGAGCACCTGGTCTGCAAGCTGAAGAGGTCCATTTATAGACTGAAGCAGGCTTCGAGGTCTTGGAACATCCGTTTTGACAAGGTTGTCCAATCGTATGGATTTATCCAATGTCCGGATGTGCACTGTGTGTACAAGAAAAGTGATGGAAACGTGGTGGTGTTTCTAGTACTGTACGTGGATGATATTCTTCTCATTGGAAACAGTGTAAAGATGTTGTCAGACGTAAAGGTATGGTTATCCAAGCAGTTTGATATTCTTCTCATTGGGTGAAGTAGGACATGTTCTCGGAATCAAGGTCATTCGCGACTGAGAGAAGAGAAAGTTGTGCTTATCCCAATCCACATACATAGACACTGTCCTAAAGCGTTTCAACATGCAGGATTCCAAGAAAGGGGGTTTACCCTTTCGACATGGAATACCTCTATCTAAGAGGATGTCCTCGAAGATGCCTCAAGAGATAGAGGACATGAAGGCAGTTCCTTATGCATCGGCAGTAGAAAGTCTCATGTATGCTATGTTGTGCACGCGACCTGATATTTGTCATGCCGTGGGCATGGTAGCAAGATATCAGAGTAATCCAGGACCGGAACATTGGTCTGCGGTAAAGCATATACTCAAGTACCTTCGTAGGACTAAAGAGTACATGTTGATTTACCAGGCAGATGAGTTGCTTCTGTTGGGTTACACAGATTCCGACTTCCAGGCAGACCGGGACGAAAGCAAGTCAACCTCAGGGTTTGTGTTTACTTTCGGAAGAGGAGCCATAGTATGGAGGAGTGTCAAGCAGAAATGTGTGGCGGACTCAACCATGGAGGCATAGTATGTAGCAGCTTCAGAGGCAGCGAAAGAAGCTGTCTGGCTCAGGAATTTTCTCCTCGACCTTGACGTGGTGCCGAGTTTGCTCGCTGCAATCACAGTGTTCTGTGATAATAGCGGAGCAATAGCAAATTCGAAGGAACCACGGACTCATAAAGCGAGTAAATACATAGAGCGCAAGTACCACCTGATACGAGAAATCGTTGGACGAGGAGAAGTCATTGTTGCCAAGATACAATCAGAGGACAACCTAGCAGATCCTTTTACGAAGAGCCTACCGGCCAAAGTCTTTACGAGACACGTAGAAGGAATGGGAGTCAGATGTTAGGGCAACATGGTAGACTAGTCTTTGAGAATTAGATTGAAAGAAATTGTGGTTATTTCGTTTAGCCATGAGCTTATAAATCATAAGTGGGAGATTTTTAATGGTATGCTGTAAAAGCAATGTTTTGCGGTTTCTATCAATTCCATTTTGATCTGGCCATCATGTTTCGGTCAAAGTACATATGTTTGCAGTTTATTTATTTATGCAATACATACTCCATGTCTTATATTGAGGTAGTGTGGTTCGAAGAGTTTCGAACAGAAAGATCACCTATCGGTTCCTTATAAGACTAAACTATTCGTTCACAGTCTAGACTGACAGTGAGACCCCACTTGGAAAAAGACTATAGTGTATTCTCGATTCAGTTGGTCTTTTACCGAAGGATTTCACTAGCACTTATGTTAAGTGTTGAACAGGACCACGGAAGGATAAGGATATGAGACTCACTGACCGTTGTCGTAACCTAGACGTTCAGTGATTGATGCGTTCTCTTAAGCTGTAAGACAATATAAAATAGGCATATATTTTTATTTCTTATTTATTTGATTTACCAAGTGATTCCTATTTTAATAGGATGACATACGAGGTATTTTGGTAAGTAAGAATAATTATATGATGTGCTATTATAAATTATTTACAGTCACTATGTTCCAGTGCGCTGGATTGATGACGTCCCCGAAATGAGCTCAGAAAGGAACATTATGTTAAACCCTGCAGGTAGACGATTGTCTGACATAATGGTTAAAGGCTGAGTGGTACTAATTTCAGAAATGAATAAGAAGTTGATTAATTATTTTATCAGAAATTTAATTAATCAACGGACGTTATATCTTAAACATAGGGAGGTAAATCGATCAATCAGATTAATATTATTTAATTATTCAGGCTCGATTTTATTAGTAAAATAGTGGCTAAATGGGGAGAGCAATAATATTACTCTAGTGGATTAATTTTATTCCATATTAATTAATTAATTAGGAGAATAAAATTCCTACTAGAATCTTCTCTTGGGATTAGGAGACTTGGGAGTCTTCTAGAAGGTAAAGATTAGTAGGAAATATATTTCCTACATTATATTATTAATTGGTGTAAAATTAAGCTTTCTAAATTAGGAATTAATTTTATTCCATAGTTATTAATTTAATTAGGAAAGATATTCCTACAAGGATCTTCTCTATTGTTAGGAGACTTAGGAGTCTTCTAGAAGGAGAGGATTAGTAGGAGATTTTTTTTCCTACATTAAATTAGTATTGGAGTAGAATTAGGTTTCCAAGGACTAATGGAATAAGCCCATATTTAGCATCTCCTTAAGGTCCCTAATGGAGCCTATAAATACACCATGTCCCAACCTCTCCTACAATGTTGTCTTGGCCGATTTTTCTCTACTACATACGCGAGAGAATTACATCGTTCGAGAGTTAGGGAGATTCGATTAAACGCTCCACTAAGTTTAATCGAAGTAGGTGTTTAGGTAATCCGTTAAAACGCTTTTGGGTACAATTTATTCGAGCCTTTATACATATATATTTTCGGTCAATTTCCCCAGCCGATCGCCGTCGTTCCCCACCGTCGACCGCCGCTGGAAATCGCCGCTGCCACTGGAAACCAGCCAGGCCAGCCCAGCCCCAGCTCCCAACAGCGACGCCCAGGACCACCGCACGAGGGCCCGATGCCTGTTTGTGTAGCACCGCAATCGCCGATCGTTCCCAGGAAGCAGTCGCATATCACCTGTTCGCCCCTGTTGCTCGCTATCACCGATCACATCGACCCAGCACCCGTCCAACACGCGCGCGCACCATCCGAGCATGTCTCTGCTGCCGTGCCCAGCAACCCGCGTGATCCTAGATGCCAGCGCAAGTACGCGGAGGCCTAGGAGTCCAAGCGCACGTCCGCGACACGCACGCCAGCGCCCGTCCGCATATCCCAGCATCCCGCGCATCACGGCAGCGCCCGACGTGCACCCGCGTGAGTCTGTGACTGCTGCCTGCGTTCCACATGCTGTCCGCGCCCGACGCGCACGTGCTGCCCGCTGCACCCGACAATCGAGACCCGCACACCGTGCGACCGAGGACCGTTTGACGTGTCGATTAGAATCGACTAAAGGCCAAACCTATCCTCCCATTAGGTTGTGGTGTTCAGACGAACTTCAGCAACGGTACTCTACATCGTCTCAGAGTCGGCAAAAATTTTAAATGGTAAACGTCCATATCCTAACTATAGATTCCGCTGCGTTAGGATTTATTTTGATAAGGTTCAATACTGTGCATGTTGTTTGACGTTCCTAACAGAGCCCAAAAATTTTCTCACGAGTATAGCTAAGGCTGAATCTCGAGTCTAGAAATTCGAGAAGTCTTGAGAAAGATTATTTTGCGATAGACTTACTTGAGGTTAGCTTAGCCTCAGGGAAGGTGAGAACAATCAGATTCAGCATGTCATCGTGTGGCATGCTTTCTTTTTATTCATGATGGGAAAGACTTTTCTACAATATCAAACAACACCGTGGTGACAAGCTGGAGCCTTGCATACGAGGATGCATGTCGTCTGAAAGAAAGAAAGAGAGAAGGAAGCCATATCTGAGTCATAGTACGCCAGGAGATCACGGAGAGTTAGCATTGAAGTACGGTGAGATTACTAGCATGAGATACATATATGACCAGTTATGTGACTAAAGACTACACCGATGTCGTAGGTGCAATGTTCACTGGTGCCGAATGCAGGTGTGCCGAACTCACTAGATGAGTAGCAGGTGTGTCACATTGCAAAGTGTCGAGAGCAACGTTCTGCATCATCGGGTATGTATTCACGACGGGTAGTTACCGAGATTTCTAGTTGTCCTCATTTGTACATGTGCGTCATTCAGAAGTCTTCCGTGTGTACTACAGTGACTTGGGTCTCAAACCAAATTCTATACTAGAGACCGACAGTTTGTCAGGAGTAGATATCTATTATGCTCATGAATTGTTTCTTGGGTAGAGAATATGATCAACGGAGCACCTTCGATCAGCAAGGTGTTCTTATTATAACCACTATTAATCAATAGTTCACCTAGTTGTTGTGAGTTACGAATCTTGAAGTGAGAAGCAGAGTAATGAGTGAAATAAGAGCTCGTTATTCAGATGTCAAGTTTTGAGTATATGCTATCAGTTTGGCATAGTTTTTAGTCAAGCTTGTACTCTAAGTTTTAGTATTTCTGAGGACGAAAATAAATTAAGGAGGATAGATTGTAACGCCCTGTCTTTTATTAATAATAGAAAAATACTAGCTTCCGAGTATAAGCTGGTCTTTATTAATAAATTCTCAGTATTAGTATTCGAGCTTAAATTATTCATCTAGTCAAGTTTCTAGTTCGACGTTAAGTCAAAAATGTCTTCGGTTAATTTTATTTATTAACTGAGTCAAATTTTAATAATTAATTTTGGTCCGTTTATTTTATAAATGGAAATTAGTAATCTGAGATTAATCATTCAAATTTGACGAATTATTCAAACTCGAGAAATTAAAATTAATCGTCGAAGTCAAGCCAAGATCGAAACCGTGAAAGTTCGGTCGAGTTATTTTCCAACCCTACCCGAGCTTATTCTTAGCCCTGGAATATTTTCTATGGGTTCAAGTAAGGTTAAAGTGTTAGAATAAGTTCATGAGATTTCCTAAGTGCTAAGGAAGCAATCCATGCGTTATGCATGCTCTCGCACGTATCTAATGTCGTGCGCATTAAATCAAGTCGAGAACACTTGCACGTTTCCTCCTATTTCGACCTTCTGAGTTGTCTGAGGATTTCTAGGAATTCAGAAAGGAGAAATATGTTTTGTGTACTTTTTACGGTCTTCCAATTGACGTGAGTTAAGTTTCATTATTTAAGTCTTTAAGTGTGCTTATTAGTTAAATATATTCATTAATAGAATTCACAAGAGGCTAGGGAACTTGTGTATTTATAGGCTACAATAGGGACCTAAAAGAGGTGCTAAATATGGGCTTATTCCTCTTTAGGAATCCTTATTATATTCGATCCCCTTTTCCCATCTAGGATAATATTTCTAATATTTAATTACCTTCTAGAAGACTCCATAGTCTCCTAACCATAGGTAATATTCTAGAAAGAATTTTCCCATCCTTAGGAAAATATGAAATATAATTAATTCAAAATTCCTAATCTTGGAATTAAATAATAAAACATTCCCCTAGATTAATATTATTGCTCTCCCCATTAGCTTTGAATTATAATTAACTCGTCTCCACTGATTAAATATATTAATCTAATTGATCGATTTATCTCCCCATGTTTAAGATATAATGTCCGTTGATTAATTAAATTACTGACAAAATAATTAATCAACTTCTTATTCATTTTCGAAACTAGTACCACTCGGATCCTTAATCATTATGCCGAATAACACATCCGCCTGTAGGGCTTGACATAATATTCATTCATGAGCTCATTTTGGGAACGTCATCAACCCAGCGGACTGGGACATAGTGACCGTAAATAATTTATAACGACACATCATATAAACACACTTATTTACCAAAATACCGAGTATGTCATCCTAACAAAATAGGAATCACCCTTGATAAATCAAATAAATAAGTAATGAATACACATACCCATTTTATATTATCTTACAGCTTAAGAGTACGCATCAATTACTGAAGGCCTAGATTACAACAATGGTCAGTGAGTCTCATAATCTTATCCTTCTGTGGTCCTGTTCAACACCTATCATAAGCGCTAGTGTAATTCTCCAGTCAAAGACCAACTGAATCAAGAATACACTACAGTCTTTGTCCAAAAGGGGTCTCACTGTTTGTCTAGCCTGTGAACGAATAGTTTTGTATTACAAGGAACCGATAGGTGATCTTTCTATTCGAAACATTTCGAACCACATTATCTCAATGTAAAACAAAGAGTATGATTGCATAAATAAACTGCAAGCATATGTACTTTGACCGAAACATGATTGCCAGATCAAAATGGAATTGATATAATTTGCAAAACATAGCTTTTACAGCATACCTCTAACAAGCTCCCTCTTATGCTTAATAAGCTCATGGCTTAATTCTCAAAGAACTGTTTTCCTTTCTGCTATACATCTGACTCTCAATCCTTTAACATGATCATCATCCGCTTTCGCCGGAAAGCCAATCATAACAAACATCCACCATGTCGCAGTCCTTTGCAACGGGCGTACTTGCTCTATCTGTCACTTGCTTTATAAACTATGGATTCCTTTATGTCTGTAACTGCACCAACTGTCATCACAATCAAATTATGACCTGACTTGGCTAGATGAGGTTTCACATTTTTAGTTGAATAGGGAATCCAATCTCTACGTCGCTCGCCTTTTGGGAAGGGACGTACTGAGTTCATAGTGGAATCCGTCAACGTATAGCCGCTTGGCATTTCTCTTTTCTGCTTGGCTCTCACAAGTGAGCACAAACCATAAGGTTGTTTTTACTTGTTGTTCATGTCTGATTAGAAATCAGAATCCTTTGTAATCCATAGATTGCTTATGGTTCATTTGGTAACTCTACATATTATCCTTAACCTTGTTACGACACTTGATCATATGTTCTACCATAAACCATTTCTCTCATCTATGATTACTTCGATATTTACTAACCATGCAATAAATATCAGGCCTCATCTATTGCATATACTAGGCTTCCTATTGCCATGCATAAGGACTACCTTTGTATCATGCAAAAGAGAATGAGCCTTATGATATTCTGGACATGATAATTGGGACAATTGCAACATGTCTTTCTTGTGATCCTCAATCTCAAGAATATCTGTTGATTCTGAATCTTTCATGTCCAACTAATTGGATAACCATACCCTCGCGTCTATCAATATTTTCACACTGTCTCTAGTGATCAAGATGTTTCCTACGCATAGTACAAAAATACAATCACGCTTCCATTTCGCCATGTAACGCTCACTTTTATTTGCCGAAATTCAGAATAAGTTTTTCAAAATTTATTTCAAAACACTTGAGGCACTACTCATTTCCAAAACAATTTTCAATAATATCATAAAAACAACTCCCAAACGGGTTCAATAATCATGTGAACACCCAAACCAGGTTCATCAATAACATCAACTCTGATGTGCTATTGCACAAATTGATGTTCTATTGCACTCTCGACCGGCCTTTCCTGATCCTTCTTCGCTCGAGCCCTGAAAACCTGCAAAGACGCCGGGAAGTGTCCCGACGGTAGACCTCCGACGCTCAAGTTAGTATGGTCTCAAGAAAGGCGCAGTATAGATTTTAGGGTTTGTTTTTGTGACATCCCTCTTGTTTCTCTGGCTTTACCTATTTATTAATGGCCGCTTGGCTTGTTCACCACGCCTTGACATCCGCACATTAAATTGTCTGAGCCCAATGGACACTATGCTAGGCCCACACAAATCCGAGCCTCATAAGATCAATAGGTAGAGCTCCTATGGGCCACGCTACTAATAAAGCTTTCACGTTGAACCACTAACCCAACAAATAGAAAGGCCGAGCCCCATATTGCCGAGCCCCAGAAAGACAGGCCCTCTTCGACCGAGCCCATAAAGGCAGGCCCTCTTAGACCGAGGCCATAAATGCAGGCCTTCTTAGACCGAGCCCCGTTGGGCCGAGCCCCACTAAGGCGGTTTACCATACCACTACTATGTGCCCTATCATCTAGCCCCCCCATTATAAAATGAGCTATCATGTTTGGCACATAGACTAGATAGACTCGTTTGATAATTCTGAGTATGCTCAAATAT
>CACSLK010027752.1:8891215-8914497 GCA_902706635.1 Striga hermonthica | reverse complement strand
CATCGAAATTCAACAAATTAGTTCAATCCAAACAAAGTAATCACCAATTAAAAGAAGGCTTCAAAGTCTTGAAATTTTGAAAATCACGAACATGAATTGCAGTCCGTACGAGGAGATTTTAGAGTCGAACTCATCTGAGAGTTGAGAAGACGAGGTCGCCGTCGAGTGTTGGCCTGCCGAGTGAGTGGAGTGTGTGGTGTACGGGAGCGGAGCAAGCGCCGGATTGGTGGAGCCATGGAGGTAGGGTTTCTGGTTTTTGGTTTCTAGCTTATTCAAACTTTGGGACTGGGAGTGGGACGGCAAACGTGCCTGTACTTTGTGAGATTTGTGGGAGAGATTAACTGATCAAAATAAAATGAGTAAATGGGCTTAATCATGTGGGAAATGTCACAAGTGACGGATGAGAAAAGTGACTATGGGCTGGGTGGGATTGCATTTGCCATTTGGGCTATGGGTGGCTGTGGGCTGTGGTGTGGAATTGGGTATCATTAATTCATTATACTCATTATACTGGGCCTTTTATAACATATATGTATAATATCGGTTTTTGGTTCGGTTCGGTTAACCGAAAAATTATATACAAACTGAACTGAAAACCGAAATATTTAGAAAATTTAAACCGAAAACCGAACCAAATTTTCGGTTTCGGTTCCGGTCGAAACCGAAAATTCGGTTTCGATCGATTTTGCTCGGTTTCGATCGGTTAACCATATTTGTGCAGCCCTAATAACATCAACTCCCAAAACAGGGTTTCTCAAATTCATAATACTAGGGAGTACACTCCCTATCAATAATTCGATACTCAACGTAAATAAAAAATGCATAAATGATAATAAGTTGTTCATAGAGCGGAAGCAAAATCATCAATAAGAGCACCACTAGCCTCCCTCTGTCGTGTCCGCATATACTAGCCTGCATCCATGAAGAGCAGGTGGGGATGAGCACAAGAGGAAACAATAGTGCTCACCACTATACCGTAAATCTCAGTCTCAATAATGACCAATAATCAATAATAGAAAGGTATAGTCTCAGCATGTGTACGAATCATTATTCTATCCCATCTCCTATCAATAATATCTACTCATGTGCACATCTCTATAAAGCTACTGAGTGTCTTCGTATCGATCGCCTCCGTACAGGCCTTACATCTGCGCCCACTCAGTAGGAGTATCTGTCGATCGCCTCTGTACTGGTTTTACCACGACATACATATTGAAAGCCTTCGTACAGGTCTTACATACGATACGGCCTCCGTACAGGACTTAAGGAGACTGCATATCATTAGGCACCGTCGAAGGGCATAAATCTCACATCGATGGGGACTACCGTACCGACGGCCATATTAGCTCATACCGATAGGCTACCAGGTTCACATATATACAATAATCATACCACAAGCAAGCATTAATAACATTTACGGCATAGCAATTTCATACCACAAGCAAGCATTAATAACACTTGATTCAACCAAGTCGTTCGTGAAGTTATGTGGACATTGGAACACTTGGACTCCACTCAAGACTAATTATGGGCAATGTCATTTATAAAGTGAGCGCCGTTGCAGCTTTTTAGGTAGAGGCCTCGACCTTGCTTGGAAGGGCCATAGCAGTAATGGAAGAAGTCTAGGTCAAATCGACCTAGACGGATACGGCAGAGAATGATAAAAGTAGTTATGAAACGGATGGCGTTAGGAGGAAGTTGATGCAGAGGAAGGGAGAACCACTCGCAAAATGCGAAGTAGTTCGGGGCTCAAAGGAAGGCGCAGGCCAAGCTTAAATTGGATTTCGAAGAAAGTGTAACAATCCCGGGGAGGATAGTCGAATTTACCAGAGGGAGAGGATCTAAGGAACGCCCAAATAAGAGGCTGGCCGATCCTCTCAAGATTGAACCAAGGGTGAGAGAGAGAAGTAGAAGAAGAGCGCTTGGAAAGTTTTTTGGTCGAAGATCGTTTGGGTGGCGAATTTGAAGAGGGAGGAGCAGTAGGCTGCGGAGAAATAACCTCGTCCTCCTCTGGCTCGTCTAGCGCACCAAGAGGATGTCGACGGCGGCGGAGGGGAATATTATCCATGGTATCCACAGAATTTGAAGAAGCAACGTGGGTTGTGAAAACACGGGTGGGAACTGTGTCACCGGGGCGAAGAATAGAGAGGGGGACAGCCTCGAGCTCAGAAGGTAATATTTAAACTGAACCAGAGGAGGTCTCAAAGTCTGAAAACAAAATCAAAACAAAGACAAAGAGAGCAATATCAAAAAGAAGCCGCTGCAAGGAAGAAAGGGGGGAAGAAGGAAGATTATGGTTTTTTGGAGAGAACAATTCCAAAACCAGCAGACAAATTTAGGAAGTACGAGGACGGAAATTTCAAAAATTTTCAGAGGAGAAGCAAAATCCCCAACATCCAATAGACAGACAAAAGTATCCAAAGCACAAATTCAACACAGGACACGACAGTTCAAAATAATTCCACAGACAGATCAAGAGTACCCAATATCGAAAATCCAAGAATACGCAAAATAGAACTACAAAGAAAGTAAATTCAAGCGCGGAGGGACTTACTCATAATCGTGGATTAGCGATTGATGGAAGTTCGAGAGAGCACAGGAGAAATCGCCGGTGAAGTGAAGGTTCTTTAGCAGAGAGAGTTTAGGACAAAGAGGAATTCGAAAATCGCGAAGGTGGAAGAAGTCTGAAATTTACTAAGTGTTGGATTTATACTTTGATAAGTTTAAGGGGTGGGAAGATGAGGACCGTTGGATTAAAGACGGATCGTGCGGTGGGAGGCATTAATTGGCGCAGCACTCAAGGGGGGGTGCGTCATACGAAAAGGTGTCATCATTAAAGCGCCTGACACATGCGGCAGGCACGACGCGTGGCAGAAAAGCAGGCCCGACAGAAAGGACTTGAAACATACGACTTTATTTTTAGCAATTAATGGGAAATTATTTGAAAACGTGAGCGGGAAACCTATTGGCTGGTCGATATTGGATAACGAATCATCAAGGTGGTCGACAAATACCAATTCACTCTTAGATCGAGTCACCTAGACTCGACCAGAGTGGGGGGGGACTAGATGATATGGGATATTATATACCCAAGGGTAAACCGGCCTACTTAGCTGGTCGAGAAGACTGAACTGAGGGGAAGCCAAGCCAAAAGGGCGAGAAGATCGAATATTCAGATAATCGACCAGACACATCGACCAGACGCATGATCGAGCAAACTACTCGACCTCGACAGGTCGAACGCTTCGAGGAACCAACAGTCGGCCTAGTTGTGGGCGCGTGTATCCAGGTGCGCGTAAGAGCCTCTAACTGAAATCTCCAGAGAGTATTTACCCCATGTGCTGGGGGAACACGTGTCGACAATGTATTGGGTGATTGTGATAACCACATCTGACAACTCCCAACGTCCTGCGCCACCTCTGACATGTGCGCGGCGTGTCAGAGTACGGACGGGAAGCTTGGGCAGCCAGCTCACCTTATCCGGGCAGCCATTAGAGCAGGTATCTCACTCTTATATAAAGGAGGGTGAGCCTTTCTCTTAACACACTCTATTCATTACTCAATTCCAGTATACTCATACACATACTGACTTCAGCATCGGAGGCTCTTCACCGGACCCAACCCCCGGTGTGAGAGTTACTTGCAGGTTTTCGGCGTTCTACCGGCGAGGACAAGAACCGATCTACTCCAAACCGGATCCGGACGCTCACACTAGCATTATTGGCACCGTCTGTGGGAATTCTTTGTTCGAAAAGTTGTGTTTGAAGCTCAATTATGGAGGACGGAATTCCTAAAAACCTGCAGTCAACGTTCGACGAAGTTTGGGCGACGACCAGGCCGTTGGGGCATGGCCCTCCTCCGGGTTTCTCCGGCCCCTCGCAAACTCCGATTACTCCTGCACCTATCCTTCAAGGTGTAGTAGTGACGACGGTGATTCCCGAAGGAAATGCCAGCTCCAGTTGGGCCCAGGAGGCTCGTGCAGCAGCAGTGGCGGTGATGCCACAACCACCGCCACCAGATCCGACACAAGGGCAGGGAGGAGCGATGGTGCAGGGAAGAGTGCCACCGCCGGTAACCGTACAAGCCCTCGGCCAGCAAATGGTGGCGATGACCCGAGAGGAGATGCAGAGGATAGCGGCTGTCGCGGCAACGCAGGCGGTGCAGCAAGTCGCGAGTCATACATCTCACGCCACCACTTTGCCGACCACGGTGGCCGGAAGCCAGGACGAGGATGTGTCTAGTTATGGAGAAGGAGGAGCTGGGAGAGATCGGGCGATGGAGAGGATGGCGGAGCAGTTGCGCCAGTTGCAGGATAAGGTGGAGAGGAGGCCAGAAAGGAGGGCTCGAGAACATCCCTTTTCGAGGGAGATTCTCGCTGCTCCTTTGCCAAATAATTTCAAGGAGACCAACTTGGTGTATGATGGGTCGTCTGACCCGTCGAGGCATATGAGGACCTTCGAAAATATGGCTGTGTTGTATGGATATTCTGATTCAGTTTGTTGCAGGTCCTTTTTATCGACCTTACGTGGAGGAGCACTCGATTGGTTTCATCAACTTCCCTTTGGGTCGGTCGCGAGCTTTGAGGACTTTACTGGCAAGCTTATCAATCAATATTCGAGCGCGGTGGTGCAGGAGAAAACGTATCTGACTTTGATGGCGATGAGGCAGGGGGAAAAGGAGCCACTAAGGAAGTATGTTGCTCGATATAACCAAATGTGTTTAGAGGTGCACTCGGCTTTGGACGAGGTGAAGGCGGGTGGATTGATAAGGAGTCTTCGAGCAGGGCCTTATCGAACTTCCCTGGCAAAAACCCCTGCTCGATCATATGACGATGTTCTGAAGCGGTGCTAGAAGTATATTAATTTGGAAAAAATGGAGATGGAATTTTCAAAACTGGAAGGAGTAGCTTGACCAGAGCCAAAAAAGGAGAAAAGCCCGCAACGGGGGAGATCGCCGAGGAGAAGTTCGCCCAAGCGGAGTGGGCAGAAGGGGGCGTCACCCCGGAGAGAGTCGAGATTCGAAAAGGGAGAAGAGAGACGAGTGGCAAAGGAGGCCGATGTTGTTCGAGAGGCAGAGATACCACACCTTCACGCCCCTGAGAAAAGACATGACAGAGGTCCTCGAGGCCATGGAGCAGAAGATGCCGAGCGAGGATGTGACTTGGCCGAAGACGAGGTTTACGGGCCCGATTCGACCTAGGTCGGATATTTATTGTCGATTTCACCGGGATTATGGTCACACCATGGAGAATTGCAGGCATTTGAAAGATGAAATCGAAAGGCTGATTCGAGCAGGATATCTGAAAGAATTTGTGTATCATGATAGGGTGAAAGGGAAAGGGAGGAGAAGGTGTAGGGAGGACTCGGAGGAAAGGAGTGATAGGGATGAGGATGGAGATGGTCGAGGAGGTCGAGGAAAGAAGCCAAGTAGGGATGATGATAAAGGGGGGCATGGAGGAGAAGTCCCGATGAAGAGAGGGACGATTTACATGATTTCCGGTGGCCCAACGGATGGCGACTCGAATAGGGCAAGGAAAAAACATGCTCGAGCTGTGAAGAGGAAGAGAGAGGAGGTGGGGATCGTGGCCTGCATGCCGGTAATAAGTTTTAAGGCGGAGGATACCGAGGGGGTGGTCCTGCCGCACAATGATGCTTTGGTGATAACAACAGAGGTTGCGGGTTTCGATGTGAAAAGGGTGTTCATTAATACTGGGAGTTCGGTGGATGTGATGTTCTATGACTGTTTCGTACAAATTAACAAGGAGTTGAATACGGAGTTGAAACCGGTGACCACGACACTCTATGGCTTTAATGGAGGAGAGGTGATGCCGATGGGCGAGGTGAGTTTGCCGGTAGCGCTGGGAGTGGGAGAGCTGAGGAAGGTGCGCATGGTGAGGTTTGTGGTCGTAGGAGCTGAGTCATCTTATAACATCATTATGGGGTGGACGAGGTTGAACGCATTTCAGGCGGTCGTATCCACGTACCACATGACGATTAAATATCCAGTGGGTGAAAACGTAGGGGAGATTGCTGGGGACCAGCTTACTTCGAGGAGCTGTTACAAACGACAGTGAGCAACAATAAGCAAATGGCAAAGAAGCAGGCTAAGTCAGAGGGAGAGGGGTTTAATTGACCAGGGGGTCGAGGTCGAAAGAGGATAAACAGAGAGTGGAGAAGGGTAAGGAGAAGATGAATATTCAGCCAGGAGGGGAAGTTGAGGAGATTCAGATGACCGATGGATGCGAGGAGAGAAAGTTCAGGATCGGAAAAGATTTGGAGGAGCCTATCCGGTCGAGGCTTATTGTTTTAGTCAGGGAGTTCGCCGACATTTTTGCTTACACAGCGGAGGAGCTGACGGGGATAAGTGCGAAGTGATCGAACATCGACTGAACATCGACCTCAGTGTGAGGCCGGTGAAACAGAAAAGAAGGCACCATGGGGCGGAGATGGACAAAATCATTGAGAAGGAGGTTGAGAAGCTATTGGGGGCAGGGGATATCAAGAAATCTAGTTCCCCGAATGGCTGTCAAATACTGTGATGGTGTCGAAATCGGAGGAGAAATGGAGGATGTGCATTGATTTCTATGATCTGAACAAGGCGTGCCCAAAAGATCTTTACCCGCTGCCCCGAATGGACCAGCTGGTCGACTCAACGGCAGGGTAAGCATTGCTGAGCTTGATGGATGCCTCTCAAGGATATCATCAGATTCCCTTGGAGAGAGAAGACAGGAAGCGGGTAAGTTTTGTGACAAATCGAGGAACCTATTGTTACGTGGTCATGCCGTTCGGTCTAAAGAATGCGGGTGCCACATATCAAAGGTTGGTCGATAAAATTTTAAAGGAGCAACTGGGGAGGAACATGGAGGTATATGTAGACGACATGTTGGTGAAAAGCAAGGAGGAGTTGGATCATGTGCGAGACTTGAGATAAAAGTTCCTAATGTTGCGGAGGTATGGGATGAGGTTGAATCCTGCTAAATGCTCTTTTGGGGTGAGATCGGGGAAGTTCTTGGGTTACTTGGTGACCAAAAGAGGTTTCGAGGTGAATCATGAGAAGGTTCGAGCTGTGATGGAGATGAAGTCGTCGACGAATGTGAAGGAGGTGCAGATCTTAGCTGGTCGAATTGCGGGGTTAAGCCGTTTCATATCGAAGGTGGTAGAAAAGAGTGGCCCATTATTCAAAACGTTGAAGAAGAGTGCAAAATTCCAGTGGACAGAGGAGGCGCAGGGGGCCTTCGAGAAGTTGCAAGAGGTATTGGCCAACCTTCCTCTATTTGCTAAACCCGTACAGGGCGAGGAGTTGATACTATATGTTTCTATAGGAGAGAGGGCGGTGAGCTCGGTGTTGTTACGGGAAGAAGGAGTAGCACAATTCCCCATCTATTATGTGAGCAGGGTGATGCAAGGGGCGGAGATGAGGTACTTGGAGATAGAGAAGTGTGCTTTGGCAGTGGTCGTAACTGCTCGTAAATTGAGACCCTATATTATAAATCATAAGGTGAAGGTGCGGACAAACATGCCACTGGGAGAGACACTCGCCGACCATCGGTCTCTGGTCGATTGGTGAAGTGGGTGGTCGAGTTGAGCGAGTATTCTTTGTTGTACGAGCCAAGGAGGGCCATAAAGGCGCAGGTGCTGGCCGATTTTATCCAGGAAGGCACGAAAGTTGAGTAGGAATCGGGAGGAGTATGGCAGTTATTTGTGGATGGATCTATGGCGCGAAGCGGAGCAGGATTGGGAATAGCCCTGATTTCTCCTAAGGGCTATTACTTGGAATTTGCGGCTAGAGTGGGGTTCAGAATATCCAACAATGATGCCGAGTACGAAACGGTGATCAAAGGCCTGAGTTTAGCCAGGGGGGAGGAGCCCGAAAAGTACAAGTACATTCTGATTCCCAACTGGTCGTTGCGCAATTCCAAGAGGGGTTTGAAGTTAAGGAGGACCGGATGCAAAAGTATGTAGATGACATGAGGAGGTTGAAAGAAGAGTTCGATTCATTTGAGCTAATACAAATTCCTCGAGGAGAAAATGGTCGGGCAAACCTGTTATCAAAGATCGCTCAAAGCTTGGTGGATTGTAAGAGCAGGAGTGTCACTTTATTGCATCTTGAAAAGAGTATGGTCGAGGCAAAAGTGGCCGAGATTGAAGAAATGGAAGATTGGAGGGCCCCAATTTTGGAGGAGCTGAAAGAAGGAACGTTAAAAGTGGTGAAGAGGTTTTTTGAACAGGGAGGTATCCTCTACAAATGGCCGTATGGGGGACCACATATGCGGTGTGTTACTAAGGAAGAGGGTCGTTATGTGCTGAAAGAGATGCACGAAGGGTGCAGTGGTGACCACAGCAAGTCAGGGGCCTTGGTCGCAAGGATTTTGAGGGCAGGATATTTTTGGCAAACTATAATGGAAGATGCGAAAGCAATGTTGAAGAAGTGCCTGCAATGCCAAAAATATGGTCCTCTCATTCACCAACCGGCAGAGGCGATGACAACAATGAGTGTCCCTATACCATTCTCCCAGTGGGGTATCGACCTGGTGGGGCCGATGCCCTAGGGAACCGGGCAGAGGAAGTTCTTAATAGTGGCGGTCGATTATTTCACAAAATGGGTGGAAGCTGAGCCTTTAGCAAAGATTACGGAGGAGAAAGTAAATAAATTTCTATACAACAACATCTGTTGTCAGTTCGGCATACCCAAAGTGTTGATCTCTGACAACGGCACTTAATTCAACGGTAAGCGGATTCGAGCATGGTGCGAAGACATGAAAATCAAACAACACTTTGCCTCTGTTGCTCATCCGCAAGCCAATGGCCAGGTCGAGGTAACCAACCGGATCATACTGAATGGGCTGAAAACGAAGCTGGAAAAGGCCTCAGGAGCATGGGTCGATAAATTGAGCTCAGTACTTTGGGCATATCGCACCACCCCGAGGTCGACAACAGGAGAAACCCCTTTCAGCTTAACTTATAGAATGGAAGCATTACTGCCGGTTAAAGTCGAACTATCATCTCAGAGGTCAAGCGAGTATAATATCGAGCAGAACGAAGATCTAATGATGGTCGCTCTAGACACTATCGAGGAGCTGCGGGGGAGAGCAGCAATGAGGGTCGAGGCATACAAACAGAGGATGCGAGCCGCTCACGACAAAAAAGTGAAAATTCGCAGACTCCAAGTGGGAGACCTGGTATGGAAGCGTGTCGAAGTGCTCAAACATGTGGGAAAGCTGGAGCCGAACTGGGAAGGACCATACTTGGTCGAGCGAGTGCACGCAGGAGGAGCGTACACGCTAAAGGATGCTGAAGGCCGATCACTCGCCAGGTCATGGAACATAGCTAATCTGAAAAAATATTATGTGTGAAAATTTTTGTTTCTTTTGAAAGGAAAGCTGAGAAATTCAAACGGAAATGTAAATTGCAAAGTTTGCTCAAAAGACAATGAAGTTCAATGATTTTTCCAGTTTTATTTGCTTTATTGTACATCTTCTAATGCTTGGAATGTTGGTATTATTTGGATGACATGATGTGTATGGTATGGATTGACTTGAGAACCGCTTGTTTAGAAAATTCCTTGGGGTGGGCAGGCTGGTCGAAGACCTCCTGTTTAGAACATTCCTCGGGGTGGGCAAGTGTGAAGGCCAAAACCCACCATGAATAAAGCCCTCGGGCTGGGTGGTCGCTTGTTTAGAACATTCCTTGGGGTGGGCAGGTTTTGGTCGAAAGACCTTCTGTTTAGAACATTCCTCGGGGTGGGCAAGTGTGGAGACCAAAATCCACCAGGAATAAGGCCCTCGGGCTGGGTGGTCACTTGTTTAGAACATTCCTTGGGGTGGGCAGATTGGTCGAAGACCTTCTGTTTAGAACATTCCTCGGGGTGGGCAAGTGTGAAGACCAAAATCCACCAGGAATAAGGCCTTCGGGCTGGGTGGTCGCTTGTTTAGAACATTCCTTGGGGTGGGCAGGTTGGTCGAAAGATCTTCTATTTAGAACATTCCTCTGGGTGGGCAAGTGGGAAGACCAAAATACACCAGGAATAAGGCCCTCGGGCTGGGTCGTCACTTTTGTAAAACATTCTTTGGGGTGGGCAGGTTGGTCGAAGACCTCCTGTTTAGAACATTCCTCGGGGTGGGCAAGTGTGAAGACCAAAATCTACTAGGAATAAGGCCCTCGGGCTGGGTGGTCGCTTGTTTAGAAAATTCCTTGGGGTGGGCAGGTTGGTCGAAAGACCTCCTGTTTAGAACATTCCTCGGGGTGGGCAAGTGCGAAGACCAAAATCCACCAGGAATAAGGCCCTCGGGCTGGGTGGTCGCTTGTTTAGAACATTCCTTGGGGTGGGCAGGTTGGTCGAAGACCTCCTGTTTAGAACATTCCTCGGGATGGGCAAGTGTGAAGACCAAAACCCACCAAGAATAAGGCCTTCGGGCTGAGTGGTCACTTGTTTAGAACATTCCTTAGGGTGGGCAGGTTGGTCGAAGACCTCCTGTTTAGAACATTCCTCGGGGTGGGCAAGTGTGAAGACCAAAACCCACCAGGAATAAGGCCCTCGGGCTGGGGGTCGCTTGTTTAGAACATTCCTTGGGGTGGGCAGGTTGGTCGAAGACCTCCTGTTTAGAACATTCCTCGGAGTGGGCAAGTCTGAAGAACAAAACCCACCAGGGATAAGTCCCTCGGGCTGGGTGGTCGCTTGTTTAGAACATTCCTTGGGGTGGGCAGGTTGGTCGAAGATCTCCTATTTAGAACATTCCTCGGGGTGGACAAGTGTGAAGACCAAAACCCACCAGGAATAAGGCCCTCGGGCTGGGGGGTCGCTTGTTTAGAACATTCCTTGGGGTGGGCAGGTTGGTCGAAGACCTCCTGTTTAGAACATTCCTCGGGGAGGACAAGTGTGAAGACCAAAAACCACCATGAAGACCGTATAATCAGGTGAGGAAACATGGTGCAACGAGCATTTGGACTGGCACAACTACAAGACTAGAGGGCGAGCGCCAAAACTCGAGCATAAGAGACTTTCTGTTTGAAACCCGTCATGTTTAAGGCCATGAGGCTGGACGGTCGCGTGCTTCGACCACCTACAGGGGTAGGCATGTGTTTAAAAGGTTGAAACCCATCATGTTTAAGGCCATGAGGCTGGACGGTCGCATGTTTCGACTACCTCCGAGGGTGGGCATATGAATAAAAGGTTGAAACCCGTCATGTTTAAAGCCATGAGGCTAGACGGTCACATGCTTCGACCACCTCCAGGGGTGGGCATGTGTTTAAAAGGTTGAAACCCGTCATGTTTAAGGCCATGAGGCTGGACGGTCGCATGCTTCGACTACCTCTAGGGGTAGGCATGTGTTTAAAAGGTTGAAACCCGTCATGTTTAAGGCCATGAGGCTGGACGGTCGCATGCTTCGACCACTTTCAGGGGTGGGCATGTGTTTAAAAGGTTAAAACCCGTCATCTTTAAGGCCATGAGGCTGGACGGTCGCATGCTTCGACCACCTCCATGGGTGGGCATGTGTTTAAAAGGTTGAAACCCGTCATGTTTAAGGCCATGAGGCTGGCCGGTCGCATGCTTCGACCACCTCCAGGTGTGGGCATGTGTTTAAAAGGCTGTAACCCGTCATGTTTAAGTCCATGAGGCTGGACGGTCGCATGCTTCGACTACCTCCAGGGGTGGGCATGTGTTTAAAAGGTTGAAACTCGTCATGTTTAAGGCCATGAGGCTGGACGGTCGCATGCTTCGGCTACCTCCAGGGGTGGGCATGTGTTTAAAAGGTTAGAACTCGTCATGTTTAAGGCCATGAGGCTGGACGGTCGCATGCTTCGACCACCTCCCGGGGTGGGCATGTGTTTAAAAGTTTAAAATTTGTCATGTTTAAGGCCATGAGGCTGGATGGTCGCATGCTTCGACCACCTCCAGGGGTGGGCATGTGTTTAAAAGGTTGAAACCCGTCATGTTTAAGGCCATTAGGCTGGACAGTCGCATGCTTCGACCACCTCCAGGGGTGGGCATGTGTTTAAAAGTTTAAAACCCGTCAGGTTTAAGGCCATGAGGCTGGACGGTCAAATGCTTCGACCGCCCCTAGGGCATGTGTATATATGTGAGCAATAAGAATAAATTACCCAAGCGGTCACAAGGTGTTATAACGAAGATATCAAATTAAGATTACCAACAAACATTATTGAAGACCAAGACAAGTCAAAAAACAAAATGTCTTCATTCCATGAAAATAGCAAAGTTCACCAGAATACATAGTTTAGATTCAAAACAGACAAACTGAAAGTTATAAAGCTAAAACTAAGGAGGAGGAGGAGTTGCGGTCGAATCAGCATTGCTGTCACAGGGCCTTCTTTTGAGCTAAAATTTTTCGCTCCTTAGCACCCTATGCGGCCTGATTCCCCTCGAACCAGTCAGCCTTTCACCGTCCCTCGATCGTTCGCTCGCCCATACAAGTATCAATCGAGGTTATGCAAGCACGTCACAAACATACGCATGCGGAAGCTATCAAGTAAATAAGTGACACGCAATATTACGGGCTCACGCCCAACCAAGTACTATTATATCACAAAGTACAATGGAATGGTCCTACAGCTTGCATACACGGTTCACACCAACACCTTAGTGCACGCAGGCACACACATACATGAATACAAGTACCAGCCTTACAGAATTTGGCCTACACAAGCTTGCTATTACACTTAGCGTATGCCAACTCAAGCATCTACAAGTATACAGTACACAGATTTCGCTCACGCACTCGTTCACTTATCTGTTTGCCTTGCACCCTCGTGTTTCTCTCGTGTTTTTCCTCCCCGCGCATGTGTTTGCCTCAGCCTATTTATAGGCCTCAGACCCAGCAGTTCCAACCGCTTGGTAACCGCCCAGCAGTTATCCGCAACCGCCCCTTGGCACGTGCACGCATCCATCGGACGCCAACTCAGCTTCATGCAACAACGGGCGCCAACCGTCGTGCTTTATCCTGGTCCAACTCCCTCGCAGGTTAGAAAACCGTCAAGGCCACGTGTCCCTGGAAACCGCCCAGCCACGCGTCTTGCTTTCCTTGTTCCCACTCGGCCATGCAACTGCTCGAAGGAATGATCCGCTTAGGCCACGTGGGACATAGTAACCGACTAGTCCACGTGCAACCCAACTGCCAATTCAAAAATCCAACCGTTCCCGCCAACGGCTTAGACACGGCGCCACCCTCGCACGCGCCCATCGAGCTGCATCATCGAAGCACTCGCGTGCCCGAATACGCCTAAGTCCAACCATGCATTTGATCGATTAGCCAACACCCTCGTCTGAGTTAAACCGTATCCGCAAGGCCATGCACAACCCGCAGCAACCCTCGTCCGACCGAGCCCTCGACTTAACCAACAAACATGATCCGACCAACACTTGGACAATTTCAGCTAAGTAATGCACATATGTCTTCGTCGCCCCACGAAGACCCGACTGAACCCGACTTTCAGCCACAAGGACGCGCCCAGCTCGCATCCTTCCCTTAGTTGAACCCTCGCACCTTTGTGCTCGGATCTTTAGGACCTTGGCACTCTAAGGGATCGTGCCAAGTCCCGGGCCCCAAAGTTAGACCCGTAACAATTGCTCTGATTAGAGTTGGGATCGGGTGGATGGCTGAACCCGGAGGTCGAGTCGCAAGCTTCATTAAGTGGATGCTGGCGGATGGACTCAGTCAGCACGGCCAACATCGAGGCGGGAGGAGTTAGACCATCGGGCAGAGCATAAGTTTTCTTCAAGATATCTGATCGAGCCAGAGTCCTTTCAAGTAGCCCCGACCACCACTCGTGCTCAGAGGGTAGGCTAGGATTGCCGTGGAAGCTAGAAGGAACCTTGGGCAAGGCCTCCCAGATAATCCCGGGGTCGAGCTGCTTGAAATCATCCTCGGCGATCTGCTCGCCGGCCTTTTGAAGGGAAAACTGGAAGCAGTCTACCCCAAAATCTTGCACCTCCTTTAAATATTGAGGTGACTGCGTGAAATCGGCCACCACTTGCTCGCGGTACTCTCGGAGAAAGAGCTTCCCAGTAGTGGTGCCCCACATCATCTGCCGAGCCCGGAGAGCTGCGACATCAGCATAGCGTTTGCACTGGTTGGCGTGGGCAGCCCTTTCATTGGCTAGGGTAGCCTCCAGCTCAACTCGAGCAGCCTCTGCCTGCACCCGAGCAGCCTCCGACTGCGCTCGAGTAGCCTCTACTTGTGCTCGAGCAGTTCGCTCTTGCTCGAGCGCAGTCTCCTTCTCCTTCAGCGCACTTTCTTTTTCCGCCACCACAACCTCCTTAGCCGCGAGGGCAGCTTCTCTCTCCGCGAGAGCCTTATTCTTCTTGGCGAGCTCCTCATCAAGAGACTTAACCTTGACTTCGAGCTCGACCTTCTGTTCTGTCTGGGTCTCGCGAAGTTTTGCGTTGTGTTGCGCAAGGGTCGAGTTTTTATCCTGCAGGTAGCCGATGGTGCCCTCAAGGCCCTTTATTGACTTACCCGAGCTGTCGCGGGCCTCCTTAGCCAAGGGTAAGAAGTCAACCAATACCTATCAACAAAAATGATATGGTAATTCAACGTATGTATCGACGAAGGAAAATGAGGAGAACCAATGTAGGGTTAGAGTGGAGTAATACCTGAGCCAACCATTGCACGAGTTTATCGCCAACCTCAGGCAGCGTGACGCTGGCCTTTTTGCGGTCATCCTCGAGGAGCGCACCCTCAAGACGGTCGGCCACCTCATTAACAGAAGCCGACAAAAGAGATGTCGACTTTGGGGCCAAGGGATCAGGCCACTGGTGGCTGGCGCGTCCTCTTTTCCAGACCACCTCGCCTTGGTCGGTGCGAGACCGCATGCCCAGGGCACCTTCTCGCTCCCCGCCGCCCTGATCATGACGCACGCCCATATCCTTGGTCGAGTTGTCGCGAGGGGTAGAGGACTGTTGATTAGAGGGAGGTTTTTCGGCGATTTTGGCCTTAGATGACACATGGAAAGCAGAGGATTTGTCCACAACTTGGGAAAAAGTGGCATCCTTCGGATTGGGAGCTCGATGGTCAGCTTTTTTACGGTCGTCAGCTCGCTGGCAACCGTCGTTTTTATGCAGATTGTCAGATTTTTGGTGGTGGCTGTCAACTTTCTATTGGCGGTCGACGGTTTTTTGGCGATCACAGATCTTGGGTTGGTGGTCGATGGTTTTCGAGACGTTCGAGGATTTCGGGGCCGATTGAGAAGTAGATTTGTGTTGTTGTTGTTGTTGTGGTTGCTTTTGCTGTTGTTGTTGTTGTGGCTGCTTTTGCTGTTGTTGTTGTTGTGTTCCCTTGAGTGGCGGATGAGGAGATGGAGTTTGCCGCGGGGGGCGATTGCGGAGGAGGCGGCGGAGCTTGCCGCGGGGGCGATTGCTGTTGCGGCTCTGGCCGAGATCCGCCAGAGCTGGCCGAGCCATCGACCTTATCGTTGGTCGATCCAGCAGCAGCTCCTGATTTCTTCTTCAGAGGAACTTTCCTCAGGGGGATTTTAAAATTAGGAGCCTCTACACAAATATAATAAAGAAATCAAGTTAAATATCAATTTTGTTTCGACAGAAATAAGGACGTATACGCAAACAGTCGAGCAAATGGATCAAGATTTACCCGGATCATCTTCAATGCGAACGAGGTCAAGAATCTCCTCGGTGGGGGAAGACAGAGTTTTGTGGGTAAGAAGACCACAGAAATGGAGGATGTTATTGACTTGGAGAAGTGTATCGGACGCGACGGACATGGAATTCCAAGTGTGAATCCGCTGGTCGAAGAGAGGGTTTGAAGGAGGGGCCGAGGCTGCCTCTCGCGAGACCTCCTTGACCCAAGGAACGGAAGGCCAAGGGAAAGGGGCATCGAGTCGAACAAAAATGAATCTATTCAATTCACTTGGGAAGATTGGTAGGAATGTCATTTATAAAGTGAGCGCCGTTGCGGCTTTTTAGGTAGAGGCCTCGACCTTGCTTGGAAGGGCCATAGCAGTAATGGAAGAAGTCTAGGTCAAATCGACCTAGACGGATGCGACAGAGAATGATAAAAGTAGTTATGAAACAGATGGCGTTAGGAGAAAGTTGATGCAGAGGAAGGGAGAAACACTCGCAAATGCGAAGTATTTCGGGGCTCAAAGGAAAGCGCAGGCCAAGCTTAAATTGGATTTCGAAAAAAGTGTAACAATCCCAGGGAGGATGGTCGAATTTATCAGAGGGAGAGGATCTAAGGAACGCCCAACTAAGAGGCTGGCCGATCCTCTCAGGATTGAACCAAGGGTGAGAGAGAGAAGTAGAAGAAGAGCACTTGGAAAGTTTTTTGGTCGAAGATCGTTTGGGTGGAGAATTTGAAGAGGGAGGAGCAGTAGGCTGCGGAGAAATAACCTCGTCCTGCTCTGGCTCGTCTAGCGCACCAAGAGGAGGTCGACGGCGGCGGAGGGGAATATTATCCATGGTATCCCCGGAACATGAAGAAGCGACGTGGGTTGTAAAAACACGGGTGGGAACTGTGTCACCGGGGCGAAGAATAGAGAGGGGGACGACCTCGAGCGCAGAAGGTAATATTTCAACTGAACCAGAGGAGGTCTCAGAGTCTGAAAAGAAAGCAATATCAAAAAGAAGCCGCTGCAATGAAGAAAGGGGAGAAGAAGGAAGATTAGGGTTTTTTGGAGAGAACAATCCCAAAACCAGAAGAAGAATTTAGGAAGTACGAAGACGGAAATTTAAAAAATTTTCAGAGGATAAGAAAAATCCCCAACATCCAATAGACAGACAAAAGTATCCAAAGCACAAATTCAACAAAGGACACGACAGTTCAAAATAATTCCACAGACATATCAAGAGTACCCAATATCAAAAATCCAAGAATACGAAAAATAAAACTACAAAGAAAGTAAATTCTAGTGCAGAGAGACTTACTCATAATCGTGGATTAGCGATTGATGGAAGTTCGAGAGAGCACAGGAGAAATCGCCGGTGAAGTGAAGGTTTTTTAGCAGAGAGAGTGTTGGACACAGAGGAATTCGAAAATCGCGAAGGGGGAAAAGTCTGAAATTTACTAAGTGTTGGATTTATACTTTGGTAAGTTTAAGGGGTGGGAAGATGAGGACCGTTGGATTAAAGTCGGATCGTGCGGTGGAAGGCATTAATTGGCGCAACACTCAAGGGGGGTGCGTCATACGAAGAGGTGTCATCATTAAAGCGTCTGACACATGCGGCAGGCACGACGCGTGGCAGAAAAGCAGGCACGACAGAAAGGACTTGAAACAGACGACTCTATTTCTGGCAATTAAGGGGAAATTATTTGAAAACGTGAGCGGGAAACCTATTGGTTGGTCGATATTGGATGACGAATCATCAAGGAGGTCGACAAATACCAATTCACTCTTAGATCGAGTCACCTAGACTCGACCAGAGTGGGGGGGACTAGATGATATGGGATATTATATACCCAAGAATAAACTGGCCTACTTAGCCGGTTGAGAAGACTGAACTGAGGGGAAGCCAAGCCAAAAGGGCAGGAAGATCGAATATTCAAATAATTGACCAGACACATTGACCAGACGCATGATCGAGCAAACTACTCGACCTCGACAGGTCGATCGCTTCGAGGAAACAACAGTCGGCCTAGTTGTGGGCGTGTATCACAGGTGCGCTTAAGAGCCTCTAACTGAAATCTCAGAGAATATTTACCCCATGTGTTGGGGGAACACGTGTCGACAATGTATTGGGTGATAGTGATAACCACCTCTGACAACTCCCAACGTCCTGCGCCACCTCTAACATGTGCGCGGCGTGTCAGAGTACGGACGGGCAGCTTGGGCAGCCAGCTCACCTTATCCGGGCAGCCATTAGGGCAGGTATCTCACTCTTATATAAAGGAGGGTGAGCCTTTCTCTTATCACACTCTATTCATTACTCAATTCCAGTATACTCATACACATACTGACTTAAGCGTCGGAGGCTCTTCACCGGACCCAACCCCCAGTGTGAGAGTTACTTGTAGGTTTCTGGCGTTCTACCGGCGAGGACAAGAACCGATCTACTCCAAACTGGATCCGGACGCTCACACTTGCATTATACACCATTTTCAGCACAAAGGTCATATAAGATTGAAACAAGTTAGAAAATAATCCTAAATCATGCTACTACAACTTTCATGAAGACATCTACTACAAACAAGGTCATTTACACACCTCTATAACAACAAGCATTACAACCATAGATGCAGTCCAAATACAGTGTCATGGTTCCAGAAAAATTAATGCACATGAAGCTCTAGACCTCCTATCCAAATAAATCCAACACCATCTGAAAGCTAACTCAATAATGAACATCATTGATGAATACTACTTAAGCAAATAAGGTCATCATCACTGAGTTTAAGTATAAAACATTAAGCATAAGAAACCTGCCATAAATTCTAAAATGTTCATGCATAGCTGACTTACAAAAATCATATAAAATCCAATTCACCTCCTTTTTTAAAGATTCCAAAACTCACTGAATCTTAACTCAAATATCTCCAACTTTTTTGTTGATCACATAAGCCAAAAATAATTGTTTAAAACAAGTTTAAGCATAAAACACTTAGGTCAAGAAATTTGCCAACATAACTATTTAGTAAATTACAACACTTCACTAAAACAACTATATCTCAAATTATAAAACTCCAAATCCTACTAACTTAAAACCTACAGAAATACATAGAACGCTACAAGTTTTAAGAATAGCATTTTTGCAAATAATCACGTTAAGGGTATCCTTTTGGAGCATACATTCTGAGCATATGCACAACCACTGTTTTAAAAATTCTGGGCACAACCCCAAATTTGAAAAATCATATAAAATCAACCAAAACTCCGAATTGTATGATTTGAACTTTCAGTGAAAACTTGTAACATGTAGTACAAGTTTCATGAAGATCACATTTTTATATAACCACAATAGGATCATCAAAATCAGCTTAACATCATAATCGCCAAACCTTCCCGGATTTATAAAAACATCATGCGTGTTCAACTGTAAAAATTCATAACAAATTCAAATCAACTCCAAATTTCAAAATTTAAACTCTCCGTGATAGATTACTGGTAGTACTTTAGTTCAGAAGATGGACTCCTCTCCAAGAAACAAGTTCTTGAAGGTCAATTCAAGCATACAATTACTCAACATATATCAACAAAACTACATTTGAACAGGAACCAAATTTATCACGAATTTAACAAAATTCAGCAGTTAGTCGAACTTAAAAAATCCATATACGACTTGAGACTCGACCAACTCATCCAAGGCCTTCGCCACAATGCCAAGGACATTAACAAGGTTCCCTTTTTCCACAGTACTCACACGAATTAAATGAGACCTCGCATGATCTCAAATAAATCGAACATACCTTGAAATTAAACACATAAAATAACACTCCTAACAAACATATATCCAAGGGCATCAAATAACATCAAATATCACACATATATACACATATGATCACATTGAATATATAAGAGGGTCATCCCGGGTATCGTTCTCAGAACAGGGTTACCAAAAATGAGAAAAGGGAGACCGCACGGGGCTGCAGTTCACGCACGAGAGCTCGACGGCAATGCTTCGGCTCGCGGGTAAGGCTTCTGCTGCATTAATCCAAGCCACGGGCTGCCTGCTCGTCATCAAAGGAAGTGGTGTTGCTACTGTTAGGTGATACATTCCCCCCCCCCCGTCCTAGACGTGAACAGGCGATGCTCGTTCGAAAGAGGCGACGGGTTGGTGAGGGCCCGCTGGGGTCGCTCGACGGGGGCAGCCGGTCACGCCGGGGTTTTACGAGAGAGAACGGGAACTCGCTGGTTGTTCTCAACAAACAGAACTCGATCAGCGGCTCTCGATTACAGTGATTGAAATCGTGATCGCGACGGCGGTTGGGCTGACGATTGAATGAGAACATGACAGCGGGGCTCGCGATGGTCGGGGAAAACAAGGACGCCGGGCTGTTGGGATGCGTTTAAGGACTGAAGCTCAACGAGCGGTGGCGTTAGTGGGCTGCTGCTTGAAGATGCCAAAGGTCGGGTTTTTTGGGTGATGACGTTGAACAGACCACCACTCTCGATGTGCTGCTGTGGTGAACCGCCAACGAAGGGCAGATTGTGAGGGAGAGGGCGGCCTGTTGTCCGGGAATACCTCCTCGTCAAGCTTATAGCGACGCTGCTGTGATGAAAGTCGCGCGACTTTTCTAGGGCGGAAAGAGAACACATGCCTGATGTGATGATGATTATTGATTGTGAACGACAGATGCGGGGATAGAGATACGTTCTGTTATTCACTTCTTTTAGCGAGATGGAGCAAATAGCGATCAAAAGAGAGATTTCTCCTCTTCTTCTCTGTGCACGACCGAAAGTGAGAGAGATTTAGAGAGTTTAATGTCTGCGCGTGAAATTGAAAGTGAAGGGAAGTGTTTAACCCTAAACACAAAATTAGGTTTATTAGCTTGCCAACTAAGAAAAACACAAGGGAAGGGGCCGGTGCGGGTTCGGTGCGGGTTAAAGACACACGGCCGGTTCTTCTCGGTTCGATACTTTCGATTGTTCGGGCTCGGGACTAAAAGTATAGAGGCGAATATGAATCATGATAAATTCTAAGAAGTCGAGAACAGATAAAATCGACTAAGTCCAGAACGAAATATAAATCGGGCACACGGGTCGGGGACCTCCCGATTCGAGTTTGCCAATTAAATTGCTCGGTTTATTCGCAACGCGATCGAAAAACTAAATAAATAAATAAATAAATGACCAGTACATATAAATATATATATATATGTCACACAACAATATCTATTTTATATTAAATAAGCATTTAAGACAATTAGACATTTAATCATCACAATAAAATAATAAACAATATATATGTAATAGCAATAATAATCATTTAAACAATTAGTGACAATTAGGCAAATAAAAGGGATATTAATAATAATGTCAATATAATATTGTCCGAAAATAAATCCAATAATCAAACGGGTTAAATCCAAACTACGCGATCAAACCGAAATCGCCTAACGTCGAACTTTTTCAATAAAACAATCGAGTACTCCAACATTTTATTTAAATCGACACCGCGACTAAAAATATAAATATAATCTAATGAATAATATTCAATAAATAGAATATTTCAAAAAATTCTATAAATCGAACGGGGCGCTACACGCCACACACAATGCACATTTGGTGAATGATCAAATCCATGATTTGAACTTATCAACCAAACGTTCGGCCCGCTACAGTCCATAACAAGATTGTGCCAGCCTACTGACTGAATGCTCTTTAGACCTTTTTGAATGGACACTTCTGGGTGTTGCTCTGTGGATATTCCTACAAGGCTCCCGATTAAGAAAAATGTCTTGACATCCACTTTGCCTAAATCATAACTCATATGAATGTCATCAGCTTTAAATTGGGCAACTGGTGAAATAATTAACTAATAATAGATCCATTTCTTTCTCAGTTCACCATTTCACAACAAGCCTTTCTTTGTACAGACTTGAACACGGCTACTGGCGAAATAACTAACTCGTAATATATCCCATTCTTTCAGAGTCTGCTATTTCACAACAAGCCTTGTAATAAAGTTTTCACTTATAGATTTCATCCAATAGCCTGTATGCTACTTGGTAATTCTATAAGAACCCACATCTGATAAGAGTCCATGACTCTAAATCAGAAATCATTAAAACTTTGCTAAGTTTTTGCATCCTTGTCTTGGATCTCCTCATTGTATGACTAGAATCGATTCAAGTTTACTAGAGACTAAGTTCGAGACTTTCTCAAAACATGAATTCCATGAACTTGTGATTCCTATAGACTGATTCCAACGACTCTCTTATTATCACAAATGAAGTTTTCTTGCAACCCTCCCACTACAACGAGGTTCCCTCTGCAAAGGTGTATAGAACAAAATACGTGTTGCAGTTTTCCTTATGGTATCACATTTGTACACTTGGTAACAAAGTTGAACCTTTACCTTTATCTTTTCTTAAAACGATTCTACAAACAAGCTTAGTGGATTATTACTTAGTATTCCTCTAAAAATCAGACATTCGCGCTAACGAACACATTCTGACTTTTAGTACTATATTAATCCACTCATTTCTCGTTACTCTGAAGTATTCTACAAATAGCCTAATTTCAGAACATCCTTTCCAATCCTATTAGTATTAACTTTCCAACACGTGTGCTGAAATGCTCTGAATCCGAATATGTTCCTGACAAGGCCTAAGTCTTGCCAACAATTCATTTAGAGTAATGACTACTAAACTTAGATAAGATTATGTTCAGAACTTATCCTGCTATTTGCACAACTCCAATACGAAAAAGCAAAATTCCTAATAACTCATCACTGAAATAATCAATCTTCTAAAGAGACATTTTCCTTTCGGTCTGTTGCACTATCCTATTATGATGAACCCGGTGAAACACGTTGAGATCGAACCACAACATCCAATAAGTATTTCTATGATTTTCCAAAAGGTATTAGTTACTACAATATTAATCGAATGCCACTGATACACTAATCTCGACATCTTTACATAACCGCCACTGTACTCCCTCGAAGTACTTCAAGCTTATGGAATGTCACTTAATATATCATGTCTTAAACAAAATTCTTAGAAGAAAAATAATCAAAACTACCTTTAGTCCTAAAAACATAGAACTTCCCAAATCGGATGAACCAAACTTAGCATTTATTTGGCTTATAACCCACTGTAACACCCCTCCTTATCGTTAAATCAGAGTGCGATAAATTTCGCAAAGTTATTTAAAAATAAAGCCTTTTACTTTGCGAAAACTGATTCGGGGTGCTACCTTAAAAGCGTGACTTAATTTGGAAAACCATTATTTAATTTTTAAGAAAATCATCCGGTTACTGAAAGCATAAAGTTTTCAAAAAGTTCGTCAAAATATAAATACATCAAAAGTCATCAAAAACATCGTAAGCGGAAGCGTAAGTCATCAATATACATATATAGTAAAAAAATTAAATGTCCTGAAGCCTCCGTCACGTCATGCTCCCGGCCCGACATCCTGACCTGAAAAACATGATAAAAGTGGGAAATGAGCACTATGGCACTGTGCTTCGTGGAAACTCATACTAATGTAAACATTGAAAATAATAACAACATCATGATATCAGTATATACATAACCTCAACCTAAGCCGGTAATAACATGAACATGAATCTGAAATCGTCACGCAACCGTGACCCTGAAATCGTCACGCAACCGTGACCCTGACCGTTACCTCATCTGCCGGCAAAGCCGGACA
>CACSLK010027752.1:8844866-8882697 GCA_902706635.1 Striga hermonthica | reverse complement strand
TAATTAAATAATTAAGCATACTACTTAATTACCAAAATTATTCCGAACGTAAACGGTACGTCGAAAATAAATTTCGGTAGTCTCGACTGAAAATGATTAATTCCGAAAATAATAAATGTCAACATTATTATATCGAAATCAAAACATAATTTATATCGATAAAATATCGGGATATTACACCCACGACATTCAAAAGGTTATTCACGTGATTTTAGCTACCAAGTATAATTCATAGGTCTGATAGTTTTATCCATTCTCAAAGAACCCATGAGTTCAATGGCTATCCACCTTTGAGTTTTACTAACTCTAAAAACACACTAGATGCCAAAATAATGTAATGATTTTAGCTACCAAGTATAATGTAATGATTCATTTATTGAAGGACCTTCTTAGTTCTAGTCGACGTGTTACTTATTTGCACTGTGAGATATATTGGTTCACAGAGCATATCGTCTAACCATGTACCAAATGGACAAAACATCTTGCTTTCACCTATACATAATTTAGAAACCAAACACTAGTTCTTTCTAAAACTTGGTATGAAAAGAAAATTACTCAAAAAACAAATTACTCCCACTGCAATAGTTGCTACTTTCGTAGCTAGCCCATTCTAGATGGTAATCTAACTATTACATGTCGATTGGTTTCCTAGAACCATTTTACATAATTAGTGGTTATGTATCTATATACTAGGCACTAATAGATAACAACACTTAGAATGTTTCAACTTCCTAGTGAATAAGATTTACCTTTCTTGTCTTAAGGATAGGACAATTCATCTTTTTATGTCCATTTTGCTACTTGCCATTTGGCTTGTAATCAGCAAAATAAGACACTATCCAAGTTCTATTTCTAATTCCACCAAATCAAAGGAAGATTATAGAATCAGCTGTGAATTTTGAATTAACACACTTTATTTATTATTTATTTGTCGATTCTATGTTTGAACAAGTAAATTATCTTTGAGTATTACGGACAACAGATTGAAAAGACATTTTGAATTCTTGGGACC
The DNA here is from genome assembly GCA_902706635.1 of Striga hermonthica. NCBI lineage: Eukaryota > Viridiplantae > Streptophyta > Magnoliopsida > Lamiales > Orobanchaceae > Striga > Striga hermonthica. Next base: position 8,881,685 of record CACSLK010027752.1, on the reverse strand, counting down.
ACGCAAACATAGTCTTTACTCAGTTAAGTATTTACGAATCATCAAATATTGATCCCTTCAAAAAAAATTTAAATGAATTCACCGGCACCTCAAAACACCGAGACCCCGCAGGCAACAGAGTGTGAACGTCTATGGTTCAAACCGTCGCAAGAGGAGGGATAAATCCCATTAGTTAACATACTGTCAAACAATACTTGACTAATAGTCGGGTGAACTTTTGGCCACCGCAATTAATTTATAAAAGAATAAAAACCACCTTTTCCTTTGGGAATATCGTAATTATTTTCACTTTAAGCGTAACCCATTAATTGGTCCTAAGTTTACTACCAAAATTATACACCTACCATTGGGTGAACTGAACACTTTTAAAATAACTCACTAAAACCATCCCGAAAGAGATTTGTCCTTGTAAACTGTGAAATAAAGCGTCCTTTGGGCTCGATTTAAATCACTTCACTGACAAACCTATAATGGAGGCCTTGGATGTTATTTATTTCAACTCATTACACACTTAATATAATTTTAAATTAAAAGGGATTTTCCTAAACATGCTATAATAATTCAATTTGCATATTGAGCAATTAAATCACATAAGGACATGCATGATTAATGGGCAATAAATACGAGGAACTAAGATCCAACTATAATGGCCATTTAATCATTCTCCAATATTTCAGGAAACATAGTCTTGTCCTTGTTGAGCTGGGTATTCCGATTCAGGACTTGGAATTTCCTTTTTCGCCATGACTCCCACTTTTCATCTTGAACAAGTCGTCATCGGGAAAATCTCCATCGGGTCTCTTCCGTTAGCGTGTTCCTATTGTCGCCTTCGCCTGTACTTCTGTTGACCTGGGTCCATGCGTATCCGTCTGCAAATACCTTAACAATGCTCGTGTCTGACATGAAACTGCCAATGAGTATGTCTGCATTTGCACGGTACACGTATCTCGTCAACTACGGGGTACGCGGGGTAGCCCGCCTCGTCTCATCTAAAGATATCCATGCTACTGGGTCCAACGAACAATTACATAATATAAATTACATACATTGATCCTATGGCCCACGCAGGAGTCATACATGAATGATCTAGTAAAGCATTTAAACTATGCAGTGTCCAACGCGCGAATAAATTTTTACAAACATTCACCAACCCAAAAAATCCTCGACATTCTGAGGCTTATAAAATGACATACATGAATTGAAAACAAACATACATGCGGGCCATAATAGTCGGATTCAAGAATACCTGCAAACAACACTTATTTGCAATTCTAATCTATTATGCGTTGCGCCTGTACACAACTAATTCACATATGTCACGCAGGTCCTAATTCGAATAGTGCACAAAGACGAATAAGTCTGGGATCTGATACCAGTTGTTGGGTTCTATTAGGAACGTCGACAATGTGCACATTCAAATCTATTGATTAATAAATCCTAGCGCAGCAGAATCTATAGTTAGGATTAGGACATACGATTTAAAATTTTTTTGCCTACTCTGAGTCGTTTCTGATTTTCGTTGATAGAGATCGTTTGAACACCAAAGTCCAATGGGCAGTTGGACTTGGCCTATTTCAATTCTAATCGAGTCATCAAGGTGCTCCAATCGCTCATCAAGCTCATTGGATCATCTCGAACCTTCGGTAAGTGAGTTGGACTCCTCGAAAACTATCTCGAGCACGAACCGGGCTTACTAGGTCGGGCTACAATGGGTCGGACCGGTCTGGACCGTGTCTGGCCGGGTCTGGGCCGGACTGGTCTGGTTCAGGCTAGATGTGGTTGCTGGACTCCAGGACTGCTGCGCAGGGTCAAGGCTAGCACAGGCACGGGGCGACTCTCCTACGTCTGCGCGGACTGAGTGCGCTGGGTCGCATTGCACGTGCGCGGGTGCAGGGGCGCGCAGGATGGTCAGGCAGTGGCGTCACGTGCACGCAAAACGCGCGAGACTCCTACTCCTGGGTAGACTGGAACGCGGGCGGTCGTGCACGACACGTCTCCTAAGAAGACGAGGACTAAGCATGCGCGTCATCTCCGCGCGACGGAACTCTTGGGCACCGTCTGCTTCACGGGTCGCGTAGGGGCGCGGCTAGTGGTCGCCTGGGAACTCGCTGAACATGCACGATGGCGCATGTTGAACACAGGGCGCGAGGTGCGGCGCTAGGCAGCAATGCAGGCAGGCGCGGTGGTGCGGTCTGGGCGCAAGCGGTGCTGGGGCAGCGCGTGGCGCGTGGGGCTCTAGTGATGAATATCGCGTGTCCAGGATGTACGTTGCCTTAAACTTGCGCGCGAACGGCTCCTTCTCGACGACGGTACGGACGACCTATAGGTTAATCTCCTTATCTTTTCCAATAGGTGAGGCAACTTGGACGTGAATCCTTGCCAAACTTGAGCTTATGACGAACTATGCGGTGGAACGCCCTTTTCGACACAAGAATTTTGTGATAAAGCTCTAAGAATTCTAAACACAAGAAGTTGAACAAAAGTTCGGATTTGTATTAATATTCAAAGTGATTAAAATAACAAGAGGAATGGCCTTTATATAGGCATAAACTAGATCTAGTCCTAATCTAACCATAACTCTAATAAAGAAATAAAATATTAAGTAACCTAAACAATCTAGATATCATAATGATAGAAGGAAACTAAATATCCAAAAAATTCTAGGAGATCTTGACTTGTGCTCCATGTAGAATAATCTATAGAAGATTTAGCTCAAAAAACTCCTAGAAGACTCGGTTTCTTGCCCGGAAAGTCACTGCCGCACGCTGCCCCTGGCTGCCCTGCTCCCGTGCTGCGCGTGCTGCTGTGCTGCTCTACGCCCATGCGCGCTCGTCCCTGCACTCGTACCTGTGCGCGTGCGTGCCTGCGTGTGCCCACACTGTTCGCGGACTGCCTCCGCGTGCGCGCGCCCGCCTGTACGTGGCCCCGAACACCACTGGGCGCCTGCGTGCTGCCTGCGTGTGCGCTGCATCCGTTGGGCACCCGACTCGTGTGCCATCCATTTCTTCGAGCCACCTGGTGCTTTGGCAGTCCCCACCAGGTTTCAATCCTTTTATGAGCATCTCGAAACCTTCGATGGCGTGTCCGTTCGAGGCATGGTCTCGTTCGTGTGCGTCTACGCCAATGTGCGTGTTTGCGCCATTTCATTCCAGCTCGTACCCGTCTCTTAGGCCATGCCCGTGTGGTTTTGGCCCTCTCCTCGGCCTTCACGTACTGTCTCATCCCTTGGCCCTCGTCGTGCTCGGGCCTCAAAACGCGCAATCTCATCATTCTCGCCCCATTAAAGTTTGTCCTTGTCCTCAATGACTCATCAAATATCTCCATTTGGGGATCGTCTTCCTCCTTGATCACATCGACCTCTTCTTCCTTTTTATTTACTTCATCTATATCGGCTATCTTGGCCACGTTCGAAACCTCCTCGAGCCTTGGAACTTCGACCACCTCGACTTCGTGCATGTCTTGCTCGACCGTAATTTCCACCCCACACCTATCGTGCTCGACCAATTCAATCTCCGGCTTCATCTTGGACTCGTCTTGGGCCTTGACGCTTACTCGCGTATCTTTCGTGAGTTGGGTGTGGCCCATGAATTCCTGTTGGTAATCATGCAAGCTGCCTCTCCTCCATTCGTGCGAGGGAGCCTCGTCGTAATAGCAGTAGACCGTGGTTCCAAAGCGTGCAATTATCTTCTACTTGAAATCTTCCCATCGTATTGGCGCATGGTAGAGCCATCGCCACCAAAACTCTGCCTCACCTTCAAGGTAATATGTAGCACACCTTATCCAATCACGCTTCGGTATTTCGTTGAGGACAAAGTATGCAAGGGCTCTCTTGAACCATGCGTCTGGGTCAGCTCCATTGCATTTTTACATCTCCAGTCTCCACCTTTCGTACCATGGCCATTTCGGTTATTTGGGTATTGACGGTGACACCAATCCTCCAAGAACATTCATTCACAAATCGTCAACCACCTTCCCTCGGTCGCACGCACCACCTCTTCAACATTTTTTTTAAACAACAAAAATAAAATAAAATGGGGAAGAAAAAGACACACGCTCTAACACCTCTCAATGAAACCCTCTCAATGAAAGCACCATCAAAGAAGATCGCGTGTCCCTGATGTATGTTTCCTTGAACTTGCACGCGAACGACTCCTTCTCAGCGACGGTGCAGACGACTTGGAAGTTAATCTCCTTATCTTCTCACGATAGGTGAGACAACTCGGATGTGAATCCTTGCAGAACTCGAGCTTATGACAAACTATACGGTGGAATGCCCTTTTCGATACAAGGATTTTGTGATAAAACTCTAAAAATTCTAAAAAACAACAAGTTGAACAAAAGTTTGGATTTTTATTAATATTCAAGATGGTTAAAATAACAAGAGGAAGGGCCTTTATATAAACAAACTAGATTTAGTCCTAATCTAATTATAACTCTAATAAAGCAATAAAAGATTAAGTAACCTAAACAATCTATATATCATAATGATAGAAGGAAACTAAATATCTAAAGAATCCTAGGAGATCTTGACTTGTCCTCCAAGTAGAATAATCTAGAGAAGATTCAGCTCACAAGACTCCTAGAAGACTTGGTTTATTTCCCGACAAGTCACTCTCGAGGTTGAAAGAGAAGTTTGACTCATTCAAGTTAATACAGATCCCTCGGAGAGAATATGGTCAGACAGACATGTTATCGGAAATTGCTCAAAGCTTGGTGGATTGTAAGAGCAAAAGTGTTACCCTATTGCATCTCCAAAAGAGTGTGGTCGAAGTGGAATTGGCGGAGATTGAGGAAGTGGATGATTGGAGGGCCCCAATCTTAGAGGAGCTGAATGCGAGAACGATTAAGGCGGTGAGAAGGTTTTTCGAGCAAGGAGGCATTCTCTACAACCGGTCCTATGCGGGACCGCATTTGCGGTGTGGTACTAAGGAGGAAGGTCGATATGTGCTGAGAGAAATGCACGAAGGGTGCTGCAGTGACCATAGTAAGTTAGGGGCCTTGGTGGCAAAAATCTTGAGGGCAGGATATTTTGGCCGACGATGAGAGATGATGCGAAGGCGATGGTGAAGATATGCTTACAATGCCAAAAGCACGGTCCAATTATCCATCAACCGGCAGAGACGATGACAACAATAAGTGCCCCTATACCATTCGACCAGTGGGGTATTGACCTGGTGGGGACGATGCCTCAGGGAATGGGGCAGAGGAAGTTCTTGATTGTGGCGGTGGATTATTGTACAAAGTGGGTGGAGGTCGAGCCCTTAGCGAAGATCACGGAGGAGAAAGTAATTAAATTTCTATACAACAGCATTTGCTGCAGGTTTGGCATGCCCTAAGTGTTGATTTCCGACAATGGTACTCAGTTCAATGGCAAGCTGATTCGAGCTTGGTGTGAAGACATGAAAATCGAGCAACACTTTGCCTCCGTTGATCATCCGCAAACCAATGGCCAGGTCGAAGTAACCAATCGAATTATACTGAATGGGCTGAAAACAAAGCTGGAAAAGGCCTCGGGGGCATGGGTCGATGAGTTGAGCTCGGTAATTTGGGCGTATCACACAACCCCGAGGTCGACAACAGGATAAACTCCCTTCAGTTTAGCCTATGGAATGGAAGCGTTGCTGCCGGTCGAGGTCGAGTTATCATCCCAGAGGTCGAGAACATATGATACTAAGTAGAACGAGGATCTAATGATGGCGGCCCTAGACACCATCAAGCAAAGGATGCGAGCAGCTCATGACAAAAAGGTGAAAATTCGCAGGCTCCAAGTAGGCGACCTGGTTTTGAAACGTGTCGACGTGCTCAAGCATGTGGGAAAGCTATAGCCAAACTGAGAGCGACCATACCTAGTCAAGCGAGTGCACGCAGGAGGAGCGTACTCGCTAAAGGACGCAGAAGGCCGATCATTTGCCAGGTCATGGAACATAGCTAAATTGAAAAAAATATTAGGTTTACATTTTTTCTTTACTTTGCTTTCGTATCACTTGGTGCATTGCACATTTTCTTATGCTTGGAATGTTGGTATCGTTGGATGACAGGAGGAATATGGTGTGGTATCGTTGGATGACAGGAGGAATATAGTGTGGTCTAACTTGGACGTCGCTTGTTTATAACATCCCTAGGGGTAGGCAGGTTGGTCGATTACTCACGCCCTCGGGCTAGGTGACCTCCTGTTTAGAACATTCCTCGCGGTTGGCAAGTGTTAAGACCAAAACCCACCATGACTAAATCCCTCGGGTTGGGTGGTCGCTTGTTTAGAACATCCCTTGGGGTAGGCAGGTTGGTCGATTACTCACGCCCTCAAACTGGGTGACCTCATGTTTAGAACATTCCTCGCCGGTGGGCAAGTGTGAAGACCAAAACCCACCATGACTAAGGCCCTCGGGCTGGGTGGTCGCTTGTTTAGAACATTCCATGGGGTGGGCAGGTTGGTCGATTACTCACGCCCTCAGACTGGGTAACCTCCTGTTTATAACATTCCTAGTGGGTGGGCAAGTGTGAAGACCAAAACCCACCATGACTAAGGCCCTCGGGCTGGGTGGTTGCTTGTTTAGAACATCCCTTGGGTGGGCAGGTTGGTCAATTACTCACGCCCTCAGGCTGGGTGACTTCCTGTTTAGAACAATCCCCGCGGGTGGGCAAGTGTGAAGACCAAAACCCACCATGACTAAGGCCCTCGGGCTAGGTGGTCGCTTGTTTAGAACATCCCTTGGGGTGGGCAAGTTGGTCGATTACTCGCGCCCTCGGGCTAGGTGACCTTCTGTTTAGAACATTCCTCGCGGGTGGGCAAGTGTGAAGACCAAAACCCACCATGACTAAGGTCCTCGGGATGGGTGGTCGCGTGTTTAGAACATCCCTTGGGGTGGGCAAGTTGGTCGATTACTCACACCCTGGGGCTGGGTGACCTCCTGTTTAGAACATTCCTCGCGGGTGGGCAAGTGTGAAGACCAAAACCCACCATGACTAAGGCCCTCAGGCTGGGTGGTCGCTTGTTTAGAACATCCCTTGGGGTGGGCAGGTTAGTCGATTACTCACGCCCTCGGGCTGGGTGACCTCCTGTTTAGAACATTCCTCGCGGGTGGGCAAGTGTGAAGACCAAAACCCACCAAGACTAAGGCCCTCGGGCTGGGTGGTCGCTTGTTTAGAACATCCCTTGGGGTCGGCAGGTTGGTCGATTATTCATGCCCTCGGGCTGGGTGACCTCCTGTTTAGAACATTTCTCGCGGGTGGGCAAGTGTGAAGACCAAAACCCACCATGACTAAGGCCGTCGGGCTGGGTGGTGGCTTGTTTAGAACATCCCTTGGGGTGGGCAATTTGGTCGATTATTCACGCCCTCGGGCAGGGTGACCTCCTGTTTAGAACATGCCTCGTAGGTGGGCAAGTGTGAAAATGGATTCCCCACGACCAAGACCTTGGAGCCTGGCAAAAAGATACGAAGATCAGAGAATTGAGATGACACGGGGCGAGATGAGCGGGACCTCAAAACCCGGCAAACAAGCACCCAGTAAACGGGCGCAAGGATAAAGAGGTAAAGAGATACGAAGCGGTGCCAGAAACCCATCATGTCTAAGGCCGTGAGGCTGGATGGTCCCATGTTTCGACCACCTCTAAAGGTGGGCATGTGTTCAAAAATATAAAACCCATCATGTTTAAGGCCGCGAGGCTGGATGGTCGCATGTTTAGAACATCTCTGAGGATGGACATGTGTTCAAGAATCTTATGTGAAGGGTGCAATGTATGTGTGGTGCATGTTATAATCAATCGAGTACAAAGCAAACACACTAGCATAATTAGTGAAAAGAACCATTGAGGAGGCATACAAGAATATCAAGTCAGCTCATTCAAAAGATAATCGGCAACAAAGACATATCAAGCAAAACACTCATATTCCAATAGATCATGAATAATTGTCAAGAGTACATTGCTCATATTCAAAAAATAAATTACATTAAAAGGAGTTAATCTAAGGAGGAGGAGTTGCGGTCGAGTCGGCGTTGCTCTGATTAGCGTTTGGCTCGGGCGGATGGCTAGTCTTGGAGGTCGAGTTGCACGCTTCGTTAAGTGGACGTTGGCAAATAGACTCAGTCAGCCCAGCCAACATCGTGGCTGGAGGAGTTAGACCATCGGGCAGATAAGTTTTCTTCGAGATGTCGGATCGAGCCAGAGTCCTTTCAAGTAGCCCTGACCACCACTCGCGCTCAGGTGGTAAGTTAGGATCGCCCTGGAAGCTAGAAGGAACCTTGGGAAGGGCCTCCCACATAGCTCCAGGGTCGAGCTGCTCAAAGTCTTCCTCGGCGATCTGCTCGCCGGCTTTCTGAAGGGAGAACCGAAAATAGTCCACCCCAAAGTCTTGCACGTCCTTCAAAAATTGTGGTGACCACATATAATCAGCCACCGCTTACTCACGATACTCGCGAAGGAAAAGTTGTCCAGTGGTTGTGCCCCACATCTACTGCCGAGCTCGAAGAGCCGCAGCATCAGCGTAGTGTTTGCATTGGCTGGCGTGGGCAGCCATTTCTTTGACCAAGGTAGCCTCCAGCTCGGCTCGAGCAGCCTCTGCCTGCACTCGAGCAGCCTCTGCCTGCACTCGAGCAGCCTCTGCCTGCACTCGATCAGCCTCTGCCTGCACTCGAGAAGCCTCCGCCTGTACTCGAGCAGCCTCCGACTACGCTCGAGCAGCCTCCGCTTGTGTTCGGGCAATCCGCTCTTACTCGAGCGCAGCCTCTTTTTCCTTTAGCGCGGTTTCTTTTTTGGCCACCGCAACCTCCATTACCGTGAGGGCGACTTCTCTCTCCGCGAGAGCCTCATCCTTCTTTGTGAGCTCTCCGTCAAGGGATTTAATCTTGACTTCAAACTCATCCTTCTTCTCGGTGTGCGTCTCGCGGAGCTTAGCATTGTGGTTCAGAAGGGTCGAGCCCTTATCTTGAAAGTAGCCAATAGTGTCCTCGAGGCCCTTTATGGACTTCCCAGCGCTATCTCGAGCCTCCTTAGCTAGAGGCATGAATTGGACCAAGCCCTACATTCGAAAGAGATAAAGCAGTTCGATCAAGGTGTCGCAGAAAGAATAGTAGGAAGAAACCAATGCAAATTCAAAACAAGCAATACCTGGGAAAGCCATTAAACAAGTTTGTCGCCAACTTCAGGCAACGTAGTGTTGGCCTTCTTATAGTCATCCTCGAGGAGGGCACCCTCGAGGCGACTCGCCACTTCGTTCACTGGGGCCGAGAGTAAAGAAGTGGACCGCGGGGCCAAAGTATTGGGTGGAAGGTGGCTGTTACGCGCCCGTTTCCACACTGATTCCAGCTGATCAGTGTGAGAACTCTTTCCCATAATGGCCCCACGCTCTGCATCATTTTGACCGCTAGACTCGACCAGAGCTTTAGTCGAGCCAGCGGGAGGATTCTGAGAAGAATGTCGGTCGAGGAGAGTTTTCTCTGGAGTCTTGGTTTGGGATGAGAGCTCAGGAGTTTTGGTTTTAGAGGATGCTTCGTGCGTTTTGGTTTTTGGAGAAGGCTCTGGGGCTTTATCCTTGGTTTTGGAGGAGGCGACACTTTGGGAGGTGTTGGCGCGAGAATCGTTTTTGTGAGAAGAAGATGGGGTTTTGTGAGAAGAAGGTTGGTTGGCGTCGGTTTTCTGGTGACGGTCGGCAGTTTTTTGACGGTCGTCGGTCTTGGAGGAGGTCGAGGACTTTGTGGTCGATGGAGAGGTAGACTTGTGTTGCGGGTTCTTCTCGGTAGAAGGCTGAGAAGTTTGTCCTTGTGGTGGCTTTGATGATGGATGTTGCTGCTGTTGTTACTGCTGCTGTGGCCCAGGCAACGGAGGTGGTGGCAAAGGAGTCTCTCGCGGAGGAGACCGCGGTTGCGGCTCCGGTCGAGACCTAGAAGAAGTGGTCGACCCCTCGGCCTGGCCCCCGGACGACCCAGAAATAGTCCCCGTCTTCTTTGTTAGAGGAGTTTTTTTCGGAGGGATGTTGAAACTGGGCACCTCTGCAAGAAAATCACAACACATATTATGTTCGATATCAGCAAAAATCACTCAGAACAAAAACAGGGAAACGCATAAGCACTCGACTAATCTGCTCGAGGATTACCTGGATTATTTTCAAGCCGAATGAGATCGAGGATCTCGTCGGTGGGAGGAGGACAAGTCTTGTGGGTGAGAAGACCACAGTGGTGGAGGAGGTTCTCGTCCTTGAGAAGTGTTTCTGACGCAACGGTCTTAGAGTTCCAAGTATGGACTCGTTGGTCGAAAAGAGGATTTGAAAGAGGGGCCGAATCCGCCTCTTGAGAAACTTCCTTTACCCAAGGGACAGAAAGCCAGGGGAAAGGAGCATCGGGCTGGACGAAGATAAACTTGTCACTCCACTTAGCGAGACTGGAAGGGATATCATTAATGAAGTGAGCGCCATTGCGGCTCTTCAAGTATAGGCCTCGACCTTGCTTAGAAGGGACATAGAAATAATGGAAGAAATCTAGGTCGAATCGACCTAAACGGACATGAAAAAGGATAATAAAAGTGGTCATAAAACGGATGGCATTTGGGGAAAGTTGGTGCAGATAAAGCCCAAACCATTCACAAATTTGAAGCAGGTCAGGGCACAGAGGAAAACGGAGGCCAAGTTTGAATTGGATTTCAAAAAAGGTGTAACAGTCCCTGGGAGGGTGATCATATTTATCGGAGGGAGAGGGTCTATAGAACGACCAACCGATAGGATGTCCGATCTTTTCGGCAGAATACCAATCGGTAGAAAGAGAAGTAGAAGCAGAGCGTTTTGTGGAAGTTCTGCGAAGGTTTTTGGTCGAGGTCTTGTTGGAAGGGGAGTTTGAAGCACCAGGCTGAGAAGAAGAAGAAGGAATGGTTGAGGTGGGAGTGGGCTGAGGAGAAATAACCTCGTCCACCTCTGGGTCGTCCAATCCAATGGAAAGACGACGACGGCGGAGAGGGATATTATCCATAGTATCCCCCAGAATTATCAGAAGCAACGCGAGCAGTAAAAACGACGGTGGGGACGGCCTCGCCGGGGCGAAGAATCGAGAGGGGAACAACCTCAAGTGCAGAGGGTATTATTTGAACTGAACCAGAGGAAGTGGTCGAAGAAGGAGATGGAGGTGCAGAATTTGAAAAAAGGAAAACAAGAACAAAATCAAAAAAAGAAAAAAAAAACTTGCGAGAAGGGCGAAACTTCAGAGAAGTAAGGCTCTACGAGGGGGATAATTTTGAAAAAAAAAATAGAGAAGGAGAATAGGGATTTCAGAAGATTTTCGAAAAAATTCACAAGTTATTGACAAGCGAACACCGACACCAAACATACAAATTCAAATATTCAATCAGCAGACTTCAAGACACCCAATTCAAGAAATTCAAAAATCAAAATCTCAAATACAGGAAACGTAAAATCAGGCGAAAAGCGACTTACTCATAATCGCAGATGAAAGATTTGGAAGAACTTGGAGATCGCAGAGGAAATCGCCGAAAGAGATTAGGGTTCTGGCAAAAGGGGATGTTTGAGCACAGGAGAGTTTGAAATCCGCAAAGGTGGAAAAAATTGGAAAATTTCTCTATGTGTAGAATTCATACCAAGGAAAATTAAAGGTTGAAAGATGAAGACCGTCGGACTAAAGCCAGATCTAACGGCATAAAGAATTAATTTGAATAGTACTCAATATGGGCGCGTTATACGAGGAGGCGCTATCATTAAAACGCCTGACAAAAGCGGCAGACGCGACGCGTGGCAGGAAAATAGGTGCGACAGAAATGACGCATGGCAGATGACTTTATTTAAGGCAATTAATGAGAAATTATTTGAAACAGTGGGCGGCAAACCCACCAAATGATCGATACCCGACGTCACGCCACCCAGGAGTTCGATGAAGCACAAATTCACTCTTAGATCGAGTCATTCAGACTCGACCAGAGTGGGGGGAACTATTTGATATAGGATATTATCTACCCCAAGCTGATCCGGTCTACTGGACCGGACGGAGCGGTCAGGCCATGAAGAAACCGAGTCAAGCAATGGAAAGATCGAACGAAATAACTTGTCGACCAGTCAAACAGTCGACCACTCCATCGCTCGACCAGAAAAGTGATCGAGAAACCTTTTCGAGCATCTCTCGGACTCAACACTCGATAAACTGGCCTAGTCACAGGCGCGTGTAAGAGCCACCAACCGAATTCCAGGAGAATATTTACCCCATGTGCAGGAGGACACGTGTCGAGAATATATTGGGTGATAGCGATAACCACCTTTGACAGCTCCCAACGCCCCGCGCCACCTCTGACATGTGCGCGGCGTGTCAGAGTACGGACGGGCATCTTGGGCAGCCAACTCATCCTTATCCGGGCAGCTATTAGGGCAGGTATCTCACCCCTATATAAAGGGGGTGAGCCTTTCTCCCCTAACACGATTTTTCCATTATTCACTTCAACATACTCATACACATATTGACTTAAGCATCGGAGGCTCTTCACCGGACACAACCCCCGGTGTGAGGGTTATTTGCAGGTTTCCGGCATTCTACCGGTGAGGACAAGAATCGATCTACCCCAAACCGGACCAGGACGTGTACACTTGCATTAAATAACAAAATCATAAGTATTAAATATAGTTTTTCTAATATAAATATTTTTATAAAAAATTAATATGATCGATTTTATAATATAACAAATATTACAATAATAAATATACTTTTATATAAAATATAATAGATTATTACAATAATTTTGATTAATTTGACTTACAATTATATCTACTAAATCTAGTTTTAAAAAGCACATACTTCATATGTGTTCCTATAAAATAGTGCACTTTATATATCAACATGTTGCACTTTATAAAATTAAATGTTGCACTTTATCAACAGTCAAAATTACACTTTATCAATAGTGCACTTTATATATCAACATGTTGCACTTTATCAATATCTCCCTCCAAAATACCACACAACATAAATCTAGGAAACAAATATACATGATACTTTAATATCAATAACATCATTTATCCACACAAGACACATGCACGATAACATACCAAAATTACAGTGTTTCACTTTATAAATCAACACGTTGCACTTTATAAACAATACACTGCACTTTACAAAACAACATGATGTACTTTATCACGACTATCATATTGCACATTATATATCGAAACCGCCGAACTCAAATATATTCAACCAAAAACATATAAAAATAGTAAATAAGATTGTTAATATATTAAATTCAGTTTTAATATAAATAACTTGATTAGGGACAAAAATTTTATTAACGCAATCGGAGATTATTATTATTATTATTATTATTATTATTATTATTATTATTATTATTATTATTATTATTATTATTATTATTATTATTATTATTAATCATTGTTGTTGTACATTAGTGTTACACGAAATATAAATTAATGATTATGATTACACACTAACAAATGATACTGGACGAACTAATAATTTCAGTTCGAGTCAGTTATCCGACTGAATGAACCAAGTACTTTGTTTCGATTTTAACTCGATTTTGGATAAGAGTTCGGTCGGTTCAGATTTTCCAAATGTTCAACGGACGACCTATATGAACAATATTATTATTATTTTTATATATTTTTATGTATGAGGAGTGCACTTTAGGTACAAGTTGCACCTTAGTGACCATTAAATTGCACATTATCGAACCAAACTATTTTTCAGTTTGAGAACTTAAATTGCAATTTAATTACCAATTTATAAATTTAAAAATTTGGTTATGCCAGTTTGATAGCGGATTTTTTTACTTACATAAATGAACGACCGACCTATATAGAAATATTTTATTATTTATTTTATTATGTAAAGTATTGTTAAATTCCAGCCATAAAAAAGTACAAAAATACAAAATAATAAATAGAAATATTAAAATATTAGTAATAATTTGATTAATATTTTTATGTATGACGAGTGCACTTTATGGTTATACAAATTGCACATTAGTGACTATTAGATTGCACAGTATCGAACGACCTCAACCAAAATTAAAATTTACAATTCAAGAATTTGAATTTCAATTAAATTTCCATATTTTTTACATTAAAAAACTCGTTTATGCCAGTTTGATGTCCATTTTATTTAGCTTAGATAAACGAACGACGAACAATATAAAAAATATTATTTATTTTATTATTAAATTTTTTATGTAACATGTTATTGAATTTAAACCATAAAAGTACAAAAGAATAAATATTAAAAAATTGATAATAGTTTTATTAATTGCAATTTCACCAATGAACTAAATTGTAATATAACAAATATGATGAAATTGCAACTACACCCCTACAACTTATCAAATTCACAAGAGTAAGCCCTTCTCCATAATATGAAAATCTTTTGATTTTCTCGCCCGTCCACCTCCCTCGAGTTCACCTCCCGCACGTTCACCAATGGATCTTTGTCTGTCGCCGTCCTAACGCCACCATCATCGACCTCCTCAATGTTGACAATCAACGGCCGAACGCCGGTGATGGCCGAGCTTTCCGACGACCACAACACCAACGGCCGCACGTCGCTTGAACATGCATTCTTCAGTGGTGACGACGTCGCCGTCGAGAGCATCTTGTGTTCAACGATGGGGGGTTATGTGACGGACTGTGAGTGGTAGGCGAAAGGTGACTGTAACACCCCGCCTAGTTATTTTAGAAGTAATAAAATCAGAGTAAAATTTTTGCTTTTTATTTTCGAGAAACTCTTTAACTTAATTTTCGAAAATACTCATACTAACTCGCGGGATGCTACTAACTTAAACTCTTTCTCGCGGGATGCTACTAACTTAACTTCGTACGAAAATTAAAGATGACGTACAACCAGTACGTGACCCCCACCTGATAAGCTGCTACTGCTAGGCAAGTGCTGGATGACTGGTAGATGTCGGAGGCTTGACTCTCCTTAAGCTACATAAGTATTTGAGCAAGACTTACTAAGTACTAAGCTCATACTGAAAGCTTGATTCTTATTATTATCTGATCTTACTAGGTTCTCTCGCTCGATTATAAAATCATTTAATCTGAATTTAGAGGACTTGAGCTATTTTGGAGGTATTTATTGACTTTGAGGCATTCTATAGTTTTTGAAATATTTTCAAGTCTGGTCTGCTTTACTGATTTTATCTGACCTAGCTTATCTGAATCATCTGATTTTTATCTGAACTAGCTTATTCTGAGTTGACTTATTTGATTTATCTGACTGGGTCCGGAAAAATACTGATTCTTGGTTCACGCTCAAACCGGTTGCTCGTCTGACTGGGTGCAACTCGGCTTAACCGTGGTTCGGGTACATACGCACGGACACGGCATCAGTTGACGCCCAACTTCTCTTCTGGGATCTAGAGTTAATCCTGACTGACGCCCAACTTCTCTACTCAGTTGGCTATCTATCTTGGTTAAAGCCGAAACTTAAACTCTAAGTTCAACGTAATTTCTAGTGATTTTAGGCCCAAGAACTGCAACTAATACTCAACCGGATGATATCTAATTTTTTTTCACAAAAAGCAGCTAAAGCCCCAAATTATTAGGCATACCAAACAGTCTCAAAAATTTACGAAATTTTAATCATGTCACATTTAACATTTTTAAGATTCTTCTGTAAAGTTTCAACGCATTTCGAGGCCTTTAGAGTTTTTATCAAAAACCGAGCAAATCGACTACATATTAAATAAATCCGGATAAAATAGTAAACGGGCACCAAAAATCATGAAACTTAACATATAATCTACTTAACATGTATAAAGTCCAAGGTCAAAACCTCAAATCTCAAGTCAACACCTATCACGTTCAACTCAAATTTACTACAAGCGGCAATTTACTCGAACCACTAGTTCGTCTATCAGCCGGACACTAAAAATTAATCCGATTATACCTTGAGCCTCAAGTCAACGGGATGAATTTAATCATCTTTATTTCGGCATTTTATCGCGAAAATATCAAAAGTCTAGAAAAATTGCTTTAAGTCCAAATGTCCCGATTTTTCTAAAAATCACTCAAATTAACATCTTTTTATCTCTTATCTCTTATAATCGTGAGGTCTAAGCCATATAATTTGAGTTTTAACGATTATACCTTAAAGTATTTGAAATCGGTGGATCGGAAAATATCTCGGGCTAAAGAGAGGGAAAATGGAGTGAACCAGTTCAAGCTAGGGCTGTGGGGTCGGATATTGGAGCTGTGGAGCTGTTGCCCGGGTCAGACTCAGGATGTTCGGGTCGGGTCTGAAGAGCTAGGCACGGTTCCGGTCAGGTTTCGAGCAAGGGGCTCGGATTCGGGCTATTTGGTTGCAGATTCGAGCTTGGGTGATGTGGAGCTCGGGCTGGGACCGTGAACAACTGGAGCTGGCGGAGTGAGCTGGGAAACGAGGTTCTGGGGTCGGGTGAGTTCGTGGTTTCTAGTGGACGTTCGTCGGCCCAGCTTTTGACCAGAAAAAGGTTGAGCTCGCGAAGGTGATGTCGAGTTGTTGCGGCCTTCGCGTGGAGAGGAGCTAGGAAACGGGGTCGCGTGAGGAGCTGCGTACGGACTCGATGGGGCTGAGCAACCGAAAATGGCGAGCTGGAAGATGATGGAGACGGCGATGGTGGCTGCGAACCTCGAGGATTTGGCCGGAAAAAGGTGCGAGCAAGATGAGCTGGGAGTGAAGGTGCTGCGGGAGTGATTTCTCTTCTGTTTCTTTTGATTTTTCTTTCTCTTTTTTTAATAAAGAACGGCTATTGGTTGGGAAGAAATCTTTTGAGCTGTGGGTTCTCTTTTAGCTGCTGCTTATCCGATGATAGGTGAAAAAAAAAAGAGACATATGCTATATATATATATATAGGGTTGGGTTCAAGTGAGAATGATGCTTAGTTAAAGAAATAAAAATGCATCTTAGCCATTCAATCCGAACATCCAACGGCAAAAAATAATTTAAATATTTACACTTATTAAAGGCTTATTAAGGGTACATTGGACATTTGCCTTATCACAACCCAATCACCCACCTCTCTCACACACACATGTGGGCTGCCCTTACCAAATCTCCCCTTCATCTTCCACACTCTCTCTGTCTCTCTCGTACATACTCCATTCCCATCTCTGAAATTTTCACCGCCACCACTTATAAACCCGCCACCGTCGACGCCTCCTTCGCAAAACATGCCGAATCCGCTGGACCTCCCGCCATCGCCGCCCTTTTTTCTGAGATTTCCGCCGCTGCCCATTTTCTAAGATTCCCCCCGCCTGTCTTATGAAATTATCGTCACCGCTAAAGCCTAAGCCTTCGGTTCCAGCGTTTCTCATCTGTCGAGCCATCCTCATCCTGGCCCGCTCGAGTAGAGGTGGCGTCACATGGTGGAGACTCACCAGGAGCTCGACGACCATCGCGACGTCTGACATGGTGGTGTGACCGCTCCCTGTCGGCGCCACTCATGGCCGCCGTCGAGATCTTGTCTGCCGTTACCGTCGTCGTCCTCATCAGCCGCCACGTCAAAATCTGCGGTTGCACACTCCCGCTGCCGCCTCCATCCAAATCTCACTCGATGTTGTCCGGCGAGGCGGTTATCTCTGCCCTCGCCGCCGCCATACTCGCCTCTCTCACTGCTGTCTCCACCCATCCCGACGTTGGTGCCGTTATCCTTGGTCGGAGAAAAGAAAAAAGCTGCACAGAATTAGGGATTTGAAAATTGTCTGAAATTAGAAATAAGACTATTTTTGTAAATTAAATAGAACCAAAGGACTTATTTGAAAATTAAGATATTTTAAATATATTACAATTTAGTTCCTAAGTTATATTTATGAATTAATAAAAGTTGATAGTTGCACATTTATGTACAGTGCACTGCACTATATCGTGTTGAGAATTGCACATTAGAAATATCAGTATACAAACTGCACTATATTGTTATACAAGCTACACTTTAGTGCATGATACTGCACTTTATTGCAGACATTGCATGTGATATTTCAATTTAACCACTAGGTCAAATCTATAGTTATGGAAGTTAATAAAAAAAATTATTTTTTTATATATATTGTTATGCCTATATATTAAATAATAAATAAAAAATTAAATAAAAATATCATAAATATTAAAAAATAAGAAAAATAATGTATAATAGTAAATAAATTATATAATAAAAATAATAAATAACAAAATATTTTAATTATGTGGTTTAATTCGATGGACGATTATATGTATTCAAACTATATTTGAATACACATAATGTATCTGGTAAGGTATAAATTAGTGCACCTTATATAACAACAATGTTGCACTTTATAAAGCAACACATTACACTCTATAAAACAACACGTTGCACTTTATCGTCAGATTTTACAAATAATGTCAACAACTCAGGCAAAAAATATTATGCAATATAAAATTAAAAAGCAGATCTCCGTAGTACTTTAATATACATAAAAAATGTATTCACAAAAAAACATAAGCATGTTAACATACAAAAATTCCAATAATTCACTTTATATTTCATCATGTTGCACTTTATAAAACAACAAGTTGCACTTTACAAAATAACACGATGCACTTTATCACGATTACCAGACTACACACTATATATCGATACCGACCGAACTTAGTTTTTTCATCCACAAATAATAAAAATAATCATTAACATATTAAATAAAATTTAAATATAAATATCATTTATTTTATTATTTAGGATAATTCAGTTAACTGAACCGAATAATCCATTTGTTTTCAATTGGATTTGTGACAAAAATTCGGTTGGTTCAATCTGCACAATATAGACCGTTACCGTGCACCATATTGTTGGCCGACTTGCATCTTAATAGCTGATAGATTGCATAGTATAATTCATTTAACATCCAACGTCTAATAGGATGTTTGTCCGATTCTTTATATGTCAATCCAATTATTGATTGTTTACTTATATAATTTCAATTTTTTTATTATAGTTGAAAATCAAATAACCGACTGACCCGTATACAAATAATAATTGTTTCGTTTATATTTTACATGTATCTTGTTTTTAAGAAAAAAGAAATAATATAAATTTTATAAAGATATTAAAATACTAAATATTTTTTATAATAATACAAGTAATAATTTACTGTTATTTGAGTCAATTCGGTTAACCAACATATTAAACCAATCTATCGGGCAATATTTTATGCTCGACCGATTAACAATTAAGCTGTAACACCCCGCTTCGTTCATTGAATTTCTAGAATAAATTTTTCTTTTTATAAGACATTTGAAAACTTTACTTGAACTCAGGGTGCTACTCACTTTGAAAAACATTGCATACGTGAACCTTTTCATGAACATAAACATTCCATACATAAACATAGACATTTCATGGCGTTGCCTTGAGAACTTACACTTTAGCTTGACTGGCATGAACCATGACTTATTTCATGAAATAAAATTTGCATAGCGGAAGCTTTTAAAACATAAGTATCATAAACATTAAAACATGTGACCACCCTCG
The DNA here is from genome assembly GCA_902706635.1 of Striga hermonthica. NCBI lineage: Eukaryota > Viridiplantae > Streptophyta > Magnoliopsida > Lamiales > Orobanchaceae > Striga > Striga hermonthica. The sequence continues at coordinate 8,862,226 of CACSLK010027752.1, read as the reverse complement.
CCATCGCTCCTTTGCCAGCTCGCCAAAAACCTGGGTGTGGAAAACAAATGGGGTGAGCATTTCCACTTACGCTGTGAGAGATCCCTCTACGATATCATCCTAATCAACTATAAAGCATGAAATCATTTTTGTATACTCCACATAGTCATGAGCTTCCGACGAGTGGTGACCCACAAGTCAAAAGACTTTCTTGCTTCTACAACACTATTAGACAACTAAACACTAGAGCCTTTGCATGCATGTAATTACATTCTTGTCACACTCCCACCACTCATCAAACTTCTTATACCACTTTAGGGTGGTGAAAGAACAATGCCTCTCGCAGATGGAACGGCCAATTAGTCTTGATGAGAGTACCATTCAATAGGTTGAAGGAAGATAGCCTTTCACTAGGCTCCGTACAGTCTTATCGACGGGGACAACCGTTCTAAGAGTGCACCAACGAAGGTTACACATAATCACTTACACCCTCTAACCCTAGCACTTAGCTACGCTCTAGAGTTATAGTCCGTGAACCTTGGTACTGCAACAAACGACTTGCTCGAATGTTGGAACATTGAATAAACATGGGTACTATGCAAGCTAACTTCATTCATAGGATAGATAATTAAAGAGGATTAACAAAGTAGAACTTCCCCCACCTTTTCAGTAGAATGCTCGGCTTAGACTTGAACTTGAAAGAAATCTCGAGGGCTCGACTCCTCGTAAAACTACATTCATTGGGGTCATGTCTTAGTGTATTAACATGGAACTTATTCTTATACTTATACTTATAATCATACATAAGCTTTAGAAAAAATTTGCTCGCTTGGCTTCGCCTTGCTTGCATTCTTTTGAAAACATTCTTACTATAAAACATATGGACAATCGAACTCTTAGCTTGCTTGCTTGCTTATAGATACTATTCTAATCGCCTAAGGTTCATCATAATCTCACTCAATGCTTTACAGCTCATACATGTCACGTAAGCATGCTTTATAAACATAAGACTCACTTAAGCAATTACACTTAATCCTTTGACAAAACTTAACACGTGCTGTATTATTAAAACGAGCATATCTTTCAATATACAGGTCGCATTAACATAGTTCAAGTCTCATATTGCTCCTAAGAAATAGTACTACAACTTTAATTTAGCACTCAAAAGCAAATATGGTCATATACATGGTCCAAAACCACTAAACATTCCAAGCTAAAATGCTGTCCAAGAATTAAAAATAAATTCATCTGCAGTTTTACGAAAACAGGTATCATTCACTACTCGGACCATATTTTTGCTTGATTCCAGAACCACATGAAATGTAAAACATAGAACTACAATTTCAGTGAAGACTTCAGGTTTATTTGAGTACATTATCATATCATAAACACACAAAACATCCAAACCTAACTTCAGCCAGATTTAAGAAAAACTGCTCGCACAGTCAATTTTGTAAAAATTATAACTTATTCGTTTTAAGTCGAAATTGCACTATTCCAAAGCTCACGTAAACACAACTGAACGAACTACATATCATATGAAGAACACAAAAATCGAAATTAACATCTCAGGGGCCTAAATTGCTTCCGAACAGACAGCACGAAAATGACAATTACACATGAAATCATAACCTAATTATCTAAACTTCATATCATCTTGAAAGCAACCTAAAGCAATGATTCTAGGCACGTTTATCACATAATAAGACACGATTATGAACACATAAATTGATAACAATTAACCCTATTCACATATCATTCAATTAATTCTTTCGGAAGCCCGGCAAGGATCCGACCAATTCCAACTCAACAATAACTCAACAATTACTCGACTTAAGCAAGCGTAAGAGGTTCAATTATCTACTTTAAACACATTAATAATTCTTACGTTATTAACCGAATCCAAATTAACAGTCTAAGTAGGTTAAGGCGTTAGGATTTTACCGCTGGGGAAAAGGCTAACGGTTCGAAAGACGGCTTGGTTGAACTTGGCCGTGTACGTGGAGGGGCTGTTCGTGGCTGGGGAGGCGGATTGCTGCGGTGACGAAAGGCTGCAGAGGTGCTTCTTCACAGTGGCTGGGATGCGGCGGACTGCGTCGGCTACGTTTAACGCTCCGACAGAACTCGGCGGGGCTCAACGGCTACGATGGGGCTCCGACAGAACTCCTCGGGTCCCGACAGCGTTCCTTGGTGGAGGGCTGCTCGCTGCTGCGCAAATCGCCGGAAAACGCAGAGAAAGGGCGGTGATGGAGGGTCTGTGGCGGGGCTCGAAGTTGAAGACGTTGGACTACTCGCATTGAAGGTTTATGGCTGGGGACGATGGGGACGTTGATGATAGATAATGAAGGCTGTGATGATGATCGGTTTTTGAGAAAGAGTGCTGCTGTTTTTTTTTTTAACGAGAGGGAGAGACGAGAGATAAGAAAGAGTTGAGAGATTTCCTTATTCTGATCGCGATGAGAGTGCCGAGAGAGGTGAGATATTACGTGTGGGATTGGTACCGTGTTTAAAAAGAACTCTTGCACAATAGAACTAGGTAATTGACATAGGCTAGGACTCTTATGGCTTGGATGAGAAATAAAACATCGTGAAGTCTTGAGCTTTCATCTGGCTTAGGAAAATTGGATTGTTATTTGAGCTCAGTTTATCATCTTAGTAATTATTATCTTCATTAATAAATTAAAATTATATTAATTAAATTAAGCCATTTCATAATTAAAATTATATCATTATTATTGCATTTTAAATTTAGAAAATTAAATGGATGAGGACATCTAAATAATTCCCTTTTTATCATTAACTTGGTAATTAAATAAGTGTGGACACTCACTTAATCATCACATAAAAATCGAGCTTACAATAAAATAAAAAAATAACTTTATAAATCATTAAATTAAACATAAATAATATCCATGAAAATAATACTTAAGCATAAAATGAATGACATGAGTTTGGGGTGTTACAATCTACCCCTCTTAAAAATTTTTCGTCCCCGGAAAAAGTTCTTATTCCTAGAGTTCATCAAACATAAGAAACGGCTTAGCTTCTAATTACTGCCAATACTTTCATTCGAGTTAAGCTCCTCCTCAGCTGGCTCAAGTTCAGTTGAGTCTTCTTCAGTGGTCTCCAATCCGGTCTCCAGTGGGATTTCCCTTTCTTCCCACAAGTTGCCTACTTTCAGAACTAAGTCGTAAAAGCTGACCACATCCTCCTTCTTTTGATTTCCATCTCCCATACCTTCAATCAATAGCTCTATATAGAGTCTATTGACATCGGCCTTTCACTCTAGTGGCAACACGGTGAGTAGCTTCTTGCAGCCATCCCAATGGGACAGTGCATCTTTTTTTATCTTCCTATCCTTTTCTATTTTTCTTGCACTTTCTCATAACTCGAATATCTCTTGGACGTTCGCTCCAACGGTTTTCTGGGAGTCGTGGCCGTACTGTCGGAACTCACGGATCTTTCGGGACGTGCGACAACCTGGTCCTAGAACGGTTTGCGTGGCTCGGATGATCGCCATCTAATTAACAATACAACGTCACATGCATGCTTACGAAGAACATATAGACAATGATCATAATCCATAAACTAAAAATTATCCGAAATTTCCAAAATCCAATCTAGAAATCAAACAATTCAAATAGAAGACAATTATTTCGGCTCCCTGTTCATTTCTTCCTCATAGTGAGCCAAGGTGTAGACCCTCGCTGGAGCTCTTTCTCCAAGCCTCCCTTGTCTGGCCGGAGGTAAGTTCTGCTGTGGTGGTGGTGGCGGTTGACTGATTCCCGGACAATTTACCCTCAAGTGTCCAGGCTTCTTGCAACGAAAACATATGTTCTGCCCCAACAGACACTCTCCACGATGCTTCTTACCACAGTTATGGCATTCCTGCCTATCCACGGCGGGCACTTGCTGCAGTGATCGGGGTTGGAGAGCTTGGCCACCTTCTTCCTTCTTCTTCGGGTGTTCGAATTTCCTCTTCTTGTTGCTACCCGAAGCTTGAGCCTCCATGACCAAAGTAGCTTCCTTTTCTAGCTTGATACTTGCCTCAATTTGTAGCGCCCTACCCACAGTTTCTGCATATGGGAGATCTCCATGGCTCACCACTAGGTGTCGTATAGTAGGTTTCAAACCCCTTCTAAACTTATTCGCCCTCTTATCATCCGTATCCACTAAGTGCTCCACGAAATAGCTGAGCCTAGTGAATTCCCTCTCACACTCATCCACAGTTAGGCTCCCTTGAGTTAAGTTCCAGAACTCGCTCTCCAGTTGCTCGCGATAGTGTTGGGGATAGTACTTTTCTGCCATGATCTCCTTGAACCTCTCCCAGGTTAAATTCGTGCGCTCGTCTACCGGCTTCGTCCTCCAATAGGTGGTCCACCACCTCTTAGCATCCTCTTTCAGCTGGTATTGACCGCACATTATCTTTTGCTCATTGGTGCAACCCAACACCTCAAAGATATCTTCCATTGTCATGAACCACTCATCTACATGTGCCGGTCCTTCTTATCCAGTGAAGACTGGCGGATCCATCTTTCGGAAATGTCCCATCATCTTAGCCTGATCCATGCCGGTGGCCGGTAGCACCACATTTTGATTTCTTCTTGCCATTTATCGAAGATACTAGAGTTAATCACTTGCGTCTAAGCTCACAACGTTTGATCACCTCTAGAGTCCGAATCCATTCATGGGTAGAATCTTAAGCCCTAACTCATGTTATTCTATTATGCACGTAATAATAACTTAACTCAAATAGCTTACCTCGGAGTTGGCATGGTGCGACAGGGGCGAGTGGTCATTTCGTTGAAAACATTTTGAAAACACTTTACGAGTCTACAAAACAACAAAACTTGGGCTCTGATACCAAACTGTAACACCCCTGTTTTCGTTCATTGAATTTCTAGAATAAATTTTTCTTTTTATAAGACATTTGAAAACTTTACTTGAACTCAGGGTGCTACTCACTTTGAAAAACATTGCATACGTGAACCTTTTCATGAACATAAACATTCCATACATAAACATAGAACATTTCATGGCGTTGCCTTGAGAACTTACACTTTAGCTTGACTTGCATGAACCATGACTTATTTCATAAAATAAACTTTCCATAGCGGAAGCTTTTAAAACATAAGTATCATAAACATTAAAACATGTCACCACCCGCGCCATCGCTCCTTTGCCAGCTCGCCAAAAACCTGGGTGTGGAAAACAAATGGGGTGAGCATTTCCACTTACTCCGTGAGAGATCCCTCTACGATATCATCCTAATCAACTATAAAGCATGAAATCATTTTTGTATACTCCACATAGTGATGAGCTCCCGATGAGTGGTGACCCACAAGTCAAAACACTTTCTTGCTTCTACAACACTATTAGACAACTAAACACTAGAGCCTTTACATCCATGAGATTACATTCTTGTCACACTCCCACCACTCATCAAACTTCTTATACAACTTTAGGGTGGTGGAAGAACAATGCCTCTCGCAGATGGCACAGCCAATTAGGCTTGTTGAGAGTACCTTTCAATAGGTTGAAGAAAAATAGCCTTTCACTAGTCTCCGTACAGTCTTATCGACAGGGACAACTGTTCGAAGAGTGCACCAACGAAGGTTACACATAATCACTTACACCCTCTAACCCTAGCACTTAGCTACCCTCTAGAGTTATAGTCCGTGAACCTTGGTACTGCAACAAACGACTTGCTCGAATGTTGGAACATTGTATAAACATGGGTACTATGCAAGCTACTTAACTTCATTCATAGCATAGATAATTAAAGAGGATTAATAAAGTAAAACTTCCCCCACCTTTTCAGTAGAATGCTCGGCTTAGACTTGAACTTGAAAGAAATCTCGAGGGCTCGACTCCTCGTAAAACTACATTCATTGGGGTCATGTATTAGTGTCTTAACATGGAACTTATTCTTATACTTATACTTATAATCATACATAAGCTTTAGAAAAACTTTGCTCGCTTGGCTTCGCCTTGCTTGCATTCTTTTGAAAACATTCTTACTATAAAACATATGGACAATCGAACTCTTAGCTTGCTTGCTTGCTTACGGATACTATTCTTATCGCCTAAGGTTCATCATGATCTCACTCAATGCTTTACAGCTCATACATGTCACATAAGCATGCTTTATAAACATAAAACTCACTTAAGCAATTACACTTAATCCTTTGACAAAACTTAACACGTGCTGCATTTTTAAAACGAGCATATCTTTCAATATACAAGTTGCATTAACATGGTTCAAGTCTCATATTGCTCCTAAGACATGGTACTACAACTTTCATGTAAAACGCAAAAGCAAATAAGGTCATATACATGGTCCAAAACCAGTAAACATTCAAAGCTAAAATGCTGTCCAGAAATTTAAAATAAATTCATGCGCAGTTTTACGAAAACAGGTATCATTCACTACTTGAACCATATTTTTGCTTGATTCCAGACCCACATGAAAGGTAACACATAGAACTACAATTTCAATGAAGACTTCAGGTTCATTTGAGCACATTATCATATCATAAACACACAAAACATCCAAACCTAACTGCAGCCAGATTTAAGAAAAACTGCTCGCGCAGTTAATTTTGTAAAAATTATAACTTATTCGTTTTAAGTCGAAATTGCACTATTACAAAGCTCACGTAAACAAAACTGACTGAACTACATATCATATGCAGAACTCGAAAACCGAAAATAACATCTCCGGGGCCTAAATTGCTTCCGAACAAACAGCACGAAAATGACAATTACACATGAAATCATAACCTAATTATCCGAACTTCATATCATCTCGAAAGCAACCTAAAGCAATGATTCTAGGCACGTTTATCACATAATAAGACACGATTATGAACACATAAATTTATAACAATTAACCCTATTCACATATCATTCAATTAATTCTTTCGGAAGCCCGGCAAGGCTCCGACCAATTCCAACTCAACAATAACTCAACAATTACTCGACTTAAGCAAGCGTAAGAGGTTCAATTATCTACTTTAAACACATTAATAATTCTTACGTTATTAACTGAATCCAAATTAACAGTCCAAGTAGGTTAAGGCGTTAGGATTTTACCGCTCGGAAAAAGGCTAACGGTTCGAAAGAGGGCTTGGTTGAACTTGGCCGTGTACGTGGAGGGGTTGTTCGTGGCTGAGGAGGCGGCTTGCTGCGGTGACGAAAGGCTGCAGAGGTGCTGCTTCATGGTGGCTGGGACGCGGCGGACTGCGTCGGCTACGTTTAACGCTCCGACAGAACTCGGCGGGGCTCAACAGCTACGATGGGTACTCCGACTGAACTCCTCGGGTCCCGACAGCGTTGCTTCGAGGAGGGCTGCTCGCTGCTGCGCAAATCGCCAGAAAATGCAGAGAAAGGGTGGTGATGGAGGGTCTGTGGCGGGGCTCGAAGTTGAAGACGATGATGGATGATCGGTGGTCGATCGTTGGACTGCTCGCGATGAAGGTTTATGGCTGGGGACGATGATGATAGATAATGAAGGCTGTGATGATGATCGGTTTTTGAGAAAGAGTGCTGCTATTTTTTTTTTTTTGACAAGAGGGAGAGACGCGAGATAAGAGAGAGTTGAGAGATTTCCTTATTCTGATCGCGATGAGAGTGCCGAGAGAGGTGAGATATTATTGTTGGAACCCACGAGGATCTCGATATGCACAAATCACGGACAAACATTCAACATAAACCTATGCGCAGCGGATCTAAAGGTTTGATGAAGAAAACTTACTGCTTAAAATTTATGTAGATCTGGCTGGCCTGGACAGTTGACCGCAAATCAAATCTTCTCGGAATCGAACAAACTTGACCAATCTAGAAAGCTGACGTCACGACGAAGTCAACGGCGTTGACCGGTCGGAAAATGGACTTCACACGCGCTCTCACGCGCGACGAAAAGCTTCAGCGACTGGGAACTTTGGGCGGCGCGTGGCGGCGCGTGAGGTGGCGGACGGCGGCGATCTCGACGGCGATCTCTTCGTCTCGTCGTCCTGGTCGTCGTGGTATGGTCACTTGCTGGTTTTGGTCTCCGGTTTGGATGTATGATCGGAATCTCTATATACCTTAAGATCTTCTACTGTATTCTCAAACAGCTTTTTTTAGATCTTGTATTAGTGGAGCATAAGAAATAGAACTACTCCTTGGAAGAGAGAGAAAGAGAGGGAGGCGGACGAAATTTCCAAATTGTGGAATTCTGTTCTCTTCCATGAGCCTAATGTTGTATATATAGAGCTACAGTAAGGACCCTAAGGAGAATAGGATAAGGGCTTCTAATATATTAATACTGTGGAGCAACCCCACAATTAATATATTAATAATATTAAAGTCCACCACAATAATATATTGCACTCCCCTCACCTATCCAAAATTACATTTGAGACTCCATATTATAATTATTCGATTTACCTCCCCATGTTTAAGATATAATGTCCATTAATTAATTCGATCACTAATAATCAAGAATTAATTAATATATTATATTACCGAAGCTAGCGCTCGCTCATAGCATTCATATTATGCCGGAATAAATCCACCTGCAGGGTTTAGCATAATATTCCTTCATGAACTCACTTCGGGGACATCATCATACTAACGCACATGGTGACTGTAAATATCCTAATAGCACATCGAACACATAATGTTATTACCCAATTCATTAAGTATGTCGACCCGGCTTGGATCTCACCCAAAGAATCAAAGCAACAACAATTATGTGCACATGCCTATTTAATATCTTACGGGTTAAGAGCACGCAATAATTAACTGAGGCCTAGTTCGTTTACGACGATTAGTATGAAACGAACATCCCTCTCTGGGATCCTGTTCAATACATAAATGTACTAGTGCAACTAATCGGTCAAGACAAACCGTACGGTTGACACTACAACCGTTCCGATGGGTTGTTCAATTCCATCTAGGTTGTGAACCAACGATTCTTGTTTCGCAAGTAACTGATATAGTGATCTTCGGTACGCCCGATGACGACCCACTTATCTACATGCAAAACAACAGAACGTGGAACTTATTTAACCAAACATAATTCTCATTCATCAAGGAATAACAAGTGTAATATCCACTAAAGCAAAGCTTAAGTATATAACACCAACAATTATGTGTGGGATTGGTACCGTATTTTAAAAGAACTCTTGCACAATAGAACTAGGAAATATCATTTAATCTGGATTTAGATGCTTTGAGCTATTCTGAAAAGATTTGCTGACTTTGAGGCATTCTAGAGTTCTTTGAAATATTTCTATGTCTGGTCTGCTTAACTGATTTATCTGATCTAACTTATCTGACTGATCTGATCTTATTTATCTGACTGGGTGCAACTCGACTTAATCGTGGTCCGGGTACATACGCACGGACACGACATCAGCCGACGCACAACTTTTCTACTCGGATCTAGAGTTCATCCGGACTGACCGAAAAAGGCCAAGCTAGGGTTCTCTACTCAACCGGCTATCTTTCTCGGATCAAGTCAAAAACTCAAACTTTAAGTTCAACTCGATTTCTAGTGATTTTAGCCAAGTCTTAACCAGATAATTTCTAAGGTTTTTACCAAGCAGCTAAAGTCTCGAATTTGTAGGCATGCCAAACAACCTCTAAAAATTATGAAATTTAAACCACGACATATTCAGCAGTTATAGGATTTTTCGTGAAAGTTTCATCGAATTCCGAGGTCTTATCATATTTATCAAAAATTGGGCATTTCAGCTACATATCCAAAAATCCAGCTAACATACTAAACGAGCACCAAAAATTACGAAATTAAAATCTAGGCCTCAAGTCAACTATACGAATTTTATCACGCTAGTTTCGCATTTTTCCGGGCAGCAACCAATATTTACGGAATTTAATGTCATTTAAACCGATAAATTCACCATAAATTCTATAATGCTCGAAATCGCCTCCCGTAAATTTTAAAATTCATCTAAATTCTCAATTAAGCTCATAGAGTAAGGTTTAAGCCGATATACCTCTCGAAAAGGTCAAATCGGAAGTTGGAAAAATTAAAACGGCTGGGGAACGACCCGGTTGTGCTCGGGTGTACTCGGATCTAGGCTATGGGCTCGGTTTTTTGGGCCGAGAGTCGCGGATCTGTGCTGCTGGACTGCTGGTCGTCGTGATACAGTAACTCCGAGCAGCTGCGGGACGCCGGAATAAGGCTGCGAACTCGCTGAGGGAAGCTCGCCGGAAATGGTGGCCTTTTTCCGGCGTGAACTCGTCGGGACGACGCAGAGGGGAGCTGGTGACGGGTTGTCGTCGGAGCTGCGAGTAGGAGTGAGACTTTGCCGGTGGAAAGAGCAGCTGGTCGCGAGCGAGCTGTGGGTTCGAGCTTCGCCGGAAAACGGAGCTCGGGACAGTGGAGGTGCGGATCTGCTGGTTTTTGGTCTCGCGCGGAGGAGCTCGTGACGTCGTCGGAGATGGTGGTCGTGTTCCCGGCGAGGAGCTTTGGTCTGGTCGTGAGCTTGCTGTCGCCGGAAATGGTGGTTCGCCGGGGAGCTCGAGAGTGGCAGGTTTTTCCGGCGAGAAGCTTTGGTCGTCGGAAAACACGGCTGAGGATGGAGCTGGGAGCGAGGAGCTTGGGAGATGAGAGCTTGAAGCTTTATGATGTTGATGAAGAAGAATGGTTTTCTCTCCCCCTCTCTTTTACGCTTTTCGTTCGTTTTTTTTTTATTTTTTTTATTTTATTTTATTTTTTTTTCTTTGATGAGATTGGGACCAAAAAGAGAGCTGAGAGTTTCTTTTTTTTTTTTTTGCTGCTGCTCAATCCCAATGAGAGGATGGGGAATTGCTATATTTATGTGGGAGAATTAGGGTTTGTAGTGTGTATTTTGGGCTTAAAATTGGGCTTGCAAATTAAATCTTAACTTGGGCTTGATAAGTTGGACTCGGGTTAGGAAATTAAATACCGTTATATGGACTTAATAAATAATGTCGGGCTCAGTAATATAATTGCTACTAGGCTCGATTATTAAAAATACTACTTGGGCTTGAAAATAAATAAATTATGCAATTAATATTAATAATTCTCTGCATAATTAAAAATAATTCAGAAAGCAGTGCTGAACCTCAACTGTGTCCCCACGGCCTCGCTGAGGCTCTTCCAGAACTGGCTGGTAAAACGAGGGTCTCGATCTGACATGATGACCTTGGCTACTCCTTGAAGTCGCACTACCCCGCGAATATAGATCGTCGCGAGCTGGTCCATGGACATCGTCATCCGCACGGGCAAGAAACGAGCCTTCTTTGTCAGTCGGTCCAAAACTACCCAAACCGCATCATGCTGCTCCCTCGATTTGGGTAGTCCCGTAACGAAATCCATGGTAAGCTCTTCCCACTTCCACAGTGGGATCTCCAAGGGCTGCACCAAACCCGGTGGGAACTTGTGCTCGGCTTTCACCTGCTGGCAAACCAAGCACTTCTTCACAAACTCAGCAACATCTCTCTTCATGCCCCTCCATCAAAAGGACCCTTTCAGGTCGTGGTACATCTTGGTGCTGCCGGGGTGCGCCAAATAGGGTGCACTGTGAGCCTCGGTCAAGATCTCCTTCCTCAGGGCCTCGACATTCGGCACAACGAGCCTTCCCTTATACTCCAAGGCACCATCCGCGCCTCGGTAAAACCCCTCTACGCCCTCGGCAACAACCTTCGCCCTCATGGAACGGACGAACTCATCAACAGACTGATCTCTCCGAACTCGATCTCGGAGCATGGGCCACACTCTCATCGACCGAACACCTCCTACTACAGGCACCGTAGGAAGTGACTCAACGACGTCTAACTGCATCCGAGCGAACTCTCGAAGGAGCTGACTCTGCTGGGTGATCATGCAAGTCAACTCGCCCCTCGCCTTTCGGCTAAGGGCATCAGCTACCACGTTCGCCTTCCCCGGATGATACTGAATGGTGCGATCATAATCCTTCACTAGCTCCAACCATCGCCTCTGGCGCATGTTGAGCTCCTTCTGCGTGAAGATGTACTGCAGACTCTTGTGATCAGTGTAGATCTCGCACCGACCACCATACAAATAGTGCCTCCAAATCTTGAGTGCGTGGACAACGGCTGCCAACTCAATGTCATGAGTCGGGTAGTTCTCCTCGTGGGGCTTCAGCTGTCGCGAAGCGTAAGCGACAACCTTGCCCTTATGCATCAGCACGCACCCAAGTCCCTGCTTCGAAGCATCACTATAGATAGTGAAACTCCGTGTAGGGTCCGGAATAGTCAGCACGGGTCCCGTAGTCAACCTCCTCTTGAGCTCCTGAAAGCTCGACTCACAACGGCTACTCCAATCGAACTTAGTCCCTTTTCTCGTCAAGCGTGTCAAGGGTAGGGCTATCTTCGAAAACCCCTCAATGAACCTCCTGTAGTAGCCTGCTAACTCGAGAAAACACCGTATCTCAGTAACAGACCTCGGTGCTGACCAGTTCCTCACTGCCTTGATCTTCCCGGGATCGACCTCAATGCCCTCGGCCGTAACAATGTGACCGAGGAATGCAACTCGATCGAGCCAAAACTCGCACTTCGAGAACTTGGCGTACAGTCTCTCCCGTCTAAGAGTCTCCAACATGATCCTCAAATGCTCCTCGTGCTGGGCTGTGCTCCTCAAGTAGACCAAAATGTCATCTATGAAGACGATGACAAACTGGTCCAAGAATGGGTGGAAGACACGGTTCATGAGATCCATGAATACCGTCGGCGCATTGGTCAAGCCGAACGGCATCACGACAAACTCATAGTGACCGTATCGGGTACGAAACGCGGCCTTTGCCACGTCAGACTCCCGAATCCTCAACTGATGGTAACCCAAACGACGATCTATCCGGGAAAACACACGGGCACCTCTTAGCTGGTCGAATAAGTCCTCTATCCTGGGGAGTGGATACTTGTTCTTCACCGTCAACCGGTTCAAGTCCCGGTAGTCGATGCACATGCGCAGTGTCCCGTCCTTCTTCTTCACAAAGAGGACAGGTGCTCCCCAAGGTGAAACGCTCGGCCGGATGAAGCCGAGACCCAACAACTCCTGAATCTGGGTCTTCAACTCCTGAATCTCTTTCGGCGCCATACGATACGGCACTTTCGACACTGGCCCAGCTCCAGGCAACAGGTCGATCGTGAACTCCACCTGACGACTAGGTGGTCCTCCCGGTAGCTGATCCGGAAAGACGTCCACAAAATCTCTCACTATGGGTACATCTCTGGGCATGCGCTCCTCCGAAGGTTCCCCGAGTATAGTGACTAGATAGCATTGACAATCTTCCCTCTGTAGGCACTTAGTCGCCTTCGCCATGGAAATGATATGCGGTAAAGTCCTCGTCCTCGTCCCGAAGAATGTGATGTGGTCTCCATCGGCTAAGTGCAACGTCACCTCTCTATCACGGCATCGGATGTCTGCGTGATATATCTCCAACCAATCCATGCCGAGAATAAGGTCAAAGTCCCTCATCTCGATCACGAATGCGTCTACCTCTAGAGTTCTGCCTCCAATACACATGCTAAGGTTCTTGGCCAGGGAACTCGTGACTATCTTCCTCCCCGAAGCTAGGCTGATCTCGAGGGGGTCGACGTCATTCACACCATGGACCCCTATGGCCTCTAGACACTTGGTCGAGACGATCGAATGTGTCACCCCGGTATCGAACAAAGCAAAGACAGGTACATCGAGTAAAGAGAGCATGCCAGACATGGTACCTGGCTGCTCGACGGCCTGCTCCTGGTCAAGTGCGTAAATGCGGGCAGGTGCACCTCGAGGTGGGTGCTGAGCTGGCTGTCTCGGTGCTGGCTGTCTATGAGCTGGCGGTCTCTGGCCCTGCTGGGGCTGTGGGCGATCTGGGCAGTCTGCGATCCTATGACCGGGCCTGCGGCAATGATAGCAAATGTCCTGCCCAGCTAAGCACTCTCCCCGGTGGGCACGCTGACAAGTAGCACAAATAGCTAGGGGCTGCGGGACCGGCGGTGCTGGCTGAGCTGGGGCTCCTGGTCGACTGTTCCTCCTATCGTTGTGACCTCTCCACTTCCTCTTGTGTCAGTGCTGCGCCTGCTGAGGCGGCGCTGGCAGGGCTGGCTGGATGGCAGCTGGCTGTCTGGCTAGTGGTGCCACCTGAGCTAGTGGCTGTGCAGGAGTGTCTAGCAGCTGGGATGCCTCAATCTGCTGAGCTCGCTCAACGGTCTCAGCATAAGTCAAATAGCCATGGCTGGCTACGAGCACTCGAAGGTCTCTGGTCAGGCCGTTGCGGAAACGGGAGGCCTTCTTGTCGTCGGTGTCCATAAGATGGCGTGCAAAGGCGCTCTTACGAGCGAACTCCCGCTCGTACTCCTCAACCGAGCGGTCTCCCTGAAGCAAGTCATAGAACTCTCGCTCCATCCTCTCACGAAAGTGGCGAGGGTAGTACTTGGCCTCCAAAATCCCCTTAAGCTGATCCCAAGTCAGCTGGTCTCGCTCGTCAGCTGTCCTGAGACTCCAGTAGTCATCCCACCAGTCTCCGGCCGCACCCTCTATCTGAAACTCGGCACAAGTGACCATGTGCTGGTCGGATATGCCCATCATCCGGAAAATACGATCCATCTTGCGGACCCAGTCTCCTACGGCCAACGGGCCCTCCTCTCCAGTGAAGACCGGAGGGGCGTAAGTCCGGAACTGGGCTGCGACTACTGACTGATCCTGCTCTGCGGGTGGGGCTCTACGGGGCGGCATTCTGAATAGCCAAATAACAACTTGATTAGTATAGCCAATTAATAAATAGCTACACTACTTGACGAATTTAAGTAATTTACCGAAAACACCTAGCTTGGCTAGAGTTCCAGTTTCTGCTTAACTCTATTGATTCTTGCTCGAATTCTGATATAGTCTAGAGTTGGCCTTAGATAAACTTTCTATAATTCTGTCTAGAGTTCTCTTTCTAGTCGGAGGATAGATGGCCCCTAAGGTTTCTTACTATATTCTCATGCACTTGCAGAAATTTAAAACTTAGGTGACTTACCTCGGAGTCGGCGCGGCGTGAGCGTGCCGTGGTCATGCTTTTCTAAACTTTCTAAGTATACAGAACCACAAAGTGGCTCTGATACCAACTGTAACACCCCGCCTAATTATTCTAGAATTTATAAAATCAGAGTAAAATTTTTGCTTTTTATTTTCGAAAAACTCTTTAACTTTATTTTCGAAAATACTCATACTAACTCGCGGGATGCTACTAACTTAAAATCTTTCTCATGCAGACGTAAATAAATACATGCAACCTAATCAAATCAGTTATATTAAGGTACCACGGAGATAATGGCATTATACATGCATAAGTCTGATAATCTCATAATACATATTAAGTCTGAAATGTGCGGAAGCTGAAACATAATATGTCTACGCATAGTAATGATAGTACATGTTCAATAAATGACATTAAGATGCGTTACAAAAAGACTGCTAATGACCATGACCACCACTGAAATCTCACGCGCCACGCGCCGCTCCGTCACCTGAAAAACGTAGTGGGGGCATGAGCAAACCGCTATGCTCCGCAAAGACCAGTACTTAATTATATAGCATCGTTAATAACAATATCATGACTTTAAGTATATAAGAACTGAATCTGAACTGAAACTGTAACTAGGGCATCTGGTGGTCATAATGACCCTGGGGCTTAAAAGCCAATCATGTGCACACTCCGGGGGATCATTAAGGCCAATTAAGGCCTCCCTCAGAATCACGGGGGATCATTAAGGCCCGCCACGGCCTCCCTCATGATGAACTAACTATTTCTCATACATACCTCGGACATGGTACGGAAATTAAAGATGATGTATAACCAGTACGTGACCCCCACCTAATAACTGCTACTGCTAGGCAAGTGTTGACTGACTGGTAGCTGTCGGAGGCTCGACTCTCCTTAAGCTACATAAATATTTGAGCAGAATGTACTAAGTACTAAGCTCAAATAAAAACTTGATTCTTATTATTTATAGATCTTACTCGGTTCTCTCGCTCGATAAAAATATCATTTAATCTGGATTTAGATGCTTTGAGCTATTCTGAAAAGATTTGCTGACTTTGAGGCATTCTAGAGTTCTTTGAAATATTTCTATGTTTGGTCTGCTTAACTGATTTATCTGATCTAACTTATCTGACTGATCTGATATTATTTATCTGACTGGGTGCAACTCGACTTAATCGTGGTCCGATTGCATACGCACGGACACGACATCAGCCGACGCACAACTTTTCTACTCGGATCTAGAGTTCATCCGGACTGACCGAAAAAGGCCAAGCTAGGGTTCTCTACTCAACCGGCTATCTTTCTCGGTTCAAGTCAAAAACTCAAACTTTAAGTTCAACTCGATTTCTAGTGATTTTAGCCAAGTCTCAACCGGATAATTTCTAAGGTTTTTACCAAAGCAGCAAAAGTCTCAAATTTGTAGGCATGCCAAACAACCTCTAAAAATTATGAAATTTAAACCATGACATATTCAACATTTATAGGATTTTTCGTGAAAGTTTCATCGAATTTCGAGGTCTTATCATATTTATCAAAAATCGGGCATTTCAACTACATATCCAAAAATCCAGCTAACATACTAAACGAGCACCAAAAATTACGAAATTAAAACCTAGGCCTCAAGTCAGCTATACGAATTTTATCACGCTAGTTTCGCATTTTTCCGGGCAGCAACCAATATTTACGGAATTTAATGTCATTTAAACCGATAAATTCACCATAAATTCTATAATGCTCGAAATCGCCTCCCGCAAAATTTTAAAATTCATCTAAATTCTCAATTAAGCTCATGGAGTAAGGTTTAAGCCGATACACCTCTCGAAAAGGTCAAATCGGAAGTCGGAAAAATTTAAACGGCTGGGGAACGACCCGGTTGTGCTCGGGTGTACTCGGCTCTAGGCTATGGGCTCGGTTTTTTGGGCCGAGAGTCGCGGATCTGTGCTGCTGGGCTGCTGGTCGTCGTGATACAGTAACTCCGAGCAGCTGCGGGAAGCCGGAATAAGGCTGCGAACTCGCTGAGGGAAGCTCGCCGGAAATGGTGGCCTTTTTCTGGCGTGAACTCGTCGGGACGACGCAGAGGGGAGCTGGTGACGGGTTGTCGTCGGAGCTGCGAGTAGGAGTGAGCCTTTGCCGGTGGAAAGAGCAGCTGGTCGCGAGCGAGCTGTGGGTTCGAGCTTCGCCGGAAAACGGAGCTCGCGACAGTGGAGGTGCGGATCTGCTGGTTTTTGGTCTCGCGCGGAGGAGCTCGTGACGTCGCTGGAGATGGTGGTCGTGTTCCCGGTGTGGAGCTTTGGTCTGGTCGTGAGCTTGCTGTCGCCGGAAATGGTGGTTCGCCGGGGAGCTCAGGAGTGGCAGGTTTTTCCGACG
>CACSLK010027752.1:8764754-8786310 GCA_902706635.1 Striga hermonthica | reverse complement strand
TATTAGTAATTCATTGGGCGGGATTTTTTCCCTCCATAATTTCAGGTATGCAAATGATATGCGATATATCGCACATTGTTCGTCGTGCTGCGAATAAAGGTTGGCAGGTTGTGTCTTTTACACTCTCGATTAAATAACAGTCTTTGGCGCATTAAAAACAATTTTTTTATTTTACGTAGTATATGTTTTTAAACAGATATGCGAAACCGAATGCAATTTACTGTCAAAACGTTATGCGACTGAAATGCGATTTTGAAGAGTCGCTCTGAAACGTCCCCTCAGTCTTTGAGAAATTAATAACGGAGCGCGTATCAAAGAGGATAGATATCTTCTTTAACCAGATATGCGAAATCATTTATTGTAAATACGTTACGCGAATGAAGTGTGATTCATTGCATTTTGTTCGCAGTGCTGCGAATTTGAAGAGTCGCTCCGGAATGTCCCCTCAAGTCTTTGGCAAATTAGTAACGGCGCGCGTATCAAGGAGGATAGATATCTTCTTGATTAACCAGATATGCAAAATCATTTATTGCCATAAAGTTATGCGAATGAAGTGCGATTCATCGCATTTTGTTCACAGTGCTGTGAATTTGAAGAGTCACTCTGAAACGTCCCCTCAAATCTTTGGCAAACTAATAATGGCGCGCTTATCAAGGAGGATAGTTTCTTCTTTAACCAGATATGCGAAATCATTTATTGTCATATAGTTATGCGAATGAATTGTGATTCATCGCATTTTGTTCGCAGTTCTACGAATTTGAAGAGTCGCCTCTTCTCCGAAACGTCCCCTCAGTCTTCGGAAAATTAATAACAGCGCGCGTATCAAAGAGGATAGATATCTTCTTCAGTCCTCTATAAAAGGCAGCTGAGATGAGACAATTGAATTAGGATCAGGACCCATCTCCCAATTCTATAACTCTAGATTTTTCTCAACATGTCGGTCAATGTAGTCTTCATTGACGGCATAATGAGGAAAATAGAAGGTTGAAGAATTGAGAGATTGGTTCTGATCCTCCTGTTGTCTTTGAGGGCGTGCCCTTTCACCGTAGTAGCCTCCTCAATCTACTATACCTCGGAAGTTCAAGCACTCGCCCTGGAGATCCCACGTCTGCCTAGGCACATGGTCACCTCACATTGAAAGCTAAAAACATTGGAAACTGAAAAAGCTGTTGGTGACCATGTGTTTGGGAAGACGTGGAATCTCCGGCGAATTTCTTTGTCTTCCGGGGTTTACTAGATTGAGGCGCCTACGACGGCAAGAGGGAGCACGCCTTTAAAGACAAAGGTTCTTGTTCTTCCAGGGTATACTACTTTTTTTTATCGGAAGTCAGACCATTGATATAAATCCCGTTTTCCATTTTCTTCAACTGGTGTACAAAATTCACTGGCAAAGACAGATGTGAAAACGGAGATTCAAAGTCAAACAAGGGATGGTGATTAATTTCGTTCGACTCACAGACCTATCCCTTCTAACAAACAATGGAGAAAAGATCTCGTACCTCCTCTGCAAAGACCCTCAGCCCAATTGGTTCGAGAGTCAGACTGCTATATGAGGAAACGATGAACGTAGTACCGGGGTTTAAGTAGTACCTCATATACCAGAGGGCTTAAAGGTTCAAAGCATACCGGACAATCCAGAACTTCTGGCTCGGTTATGGTCACTGAAACTTGTTACTGAACGTAGCACGAGGTAAAGTAGTAGTTGAGTTGATGTAAAGTAGTTGAGTCGATGTAAAATTGCGACATGCATACGTCACATATCATTCGCCTAATTGGTGCATAATTTATATTATAAAAGTTTTTTCGATGTAAAGTAGTTGAGTCGATGTAAACTTGCGACATACATACGTCGCATATTATTCGCAGAATTAGTACATAATTAATTATAATATTTATTTTTTGGAAAGTTCTTTGTCTGTGAATTAAATATAAATTTAAAACTACGTCGCATATCATTCGCAGAATTGTTGCATAATTAATTATAATATTTATTTATTTTTTGGAAATTTCTTTGTCTATGAATTAAATATAAATTTAAGACTACGTCGCATATCATTCGCAGAATTGGTGCATAATTAATTATAATATTTATTTTTCGAAAAGTTCTGTCTGTGAAATAAATATGAAGTTAAGACTACATCGCATATCATTCGCAGAATTGGTGCATAATTAATTATAATTTTTATTTTTTGGAAAGTTCTTTGTCTGTGAATTAAATATAAATTTAAGGCTACGGCGCATATCATTCGCAGAATTGACGCATAATTAATTATAATATTTATTTTTGGAAATTTCTTTGTCTGTGAATTAAATATAAATTGAAGAATACTATTAGATGAATGAACCTGCAATTATTACTTCGAAACAATTCCACATAAAACTTCATAACACTCGTACTATAACGAACAAAATTTAATTTTTTATTATGTTTTTGTAAATTTTCTAATCGGCGACGTACGAAATTGTGACATACGAACGTCGCATATTAGTGCCCGAGTTGGTAAATAATTAAAAGTTTTTGAAAAGTTTTTGGTCTGTGACTAAATTATTAATAAATTGAAGACTACTACTATTAGGTCAATGAACCTGCAATTATTACTCGAAACAATTCCGCATAAAAACCGCATAACACTATTACAATAACGACTAACATATTTTTTTATGTTTGCGTTTGTAAATTTTCTATTCTGCGACGTACAAAATTGCGACATACAAATGTCGTGTATTTTTGAAGAGTTGGTAAATAATAATTTTTGGAAAATTCTTGTTCTTTGACTAAATTAATAAATTAAAAAAAAACTATTAGGTGAAAAAAAGCGGTGCGTAACACTATTCGAAATGTGTCCGCATATTGATACATTTATGCGAGTTTTATATGGATATGCGATTCGTAACTATGCGAAAACATAAACTATAAGCGATAGTTATCTAAGCCTTATAGATTTAGATATGCGAATCGTAAATTATGCGAACATATGCCGCATAGTCGCATACTCAGAAATGATGCAGTTTGGATATGCAATAATCTAATTACGCGACAGTTTTCCACATATCCTAAATCATGATGTGGTTGATCTGGCCTGGATATGCGATTAAAAAATATAAATTATATTTATTTAATATTTTTCATTACGTTATGCGAGAACAATGCGATCATCGCACTTTGTTCACAGTTCTGCGAATTTCCTTTCAATAATATTTTCCCTTCGAATACTGTTGCTGATTTTTCTGGGAAAACTCTTTTCACGCACATTAATAGTTTAATTGTCCATGCAACATATTGTTTGATTAAACAAACACGTACTTGACAGAAGAAAAAAATATTTATTATTACTGCAATCAGTTCAACATAATAAGCCAACAACTTCTGATTACATGTCCAGTGGATTCTAAGGGTCGAGATCGATGACTTCTAAGTCTATCGCCGCTGCATTGCGCTCGGTAAAAACCTCGTAACACTCACCATACCAAGGGAATCCTTCCGAACGGAAAAATGCCTGAGTGTCGGTCTCCTGTGTAATAAATTTAAATCTTTTTAGGTTATTATGGCCGCGTCACAAAAATGCATGCTTGAACAAACTAAAATAAAAAATCAGATGCAATTTACCTCCTCCCCCACATACACCCAGTACATGTGGTTAACCCTAGCAAAGCCTGTATCACGACACAAGAGGACGCCTGGAATCATCAGGAAAGCAGTAAATTCATCGAAATAATTTCTGAGTCGCTGAATCTTTCGCCGGACTTGAGAAATTGTAAACTCCCTCTTAAATGCAAAACACAGGCATTTGTTCAGGACTATTGAAATTTCTGCCCACAAGGAATTGAACACATGGCCTTTGTGTATGTCTGCCTTCTGACGACACCATTTGAAAAACACTTGGTAGCAAATGCGTTCCTCCTCCTCTGTCCAGTCCATGCCATGGAAGCGGATCGCGATCTTTTCATAGGGTAAGATCCTTTCCATTTTTTTTTCGCAAACGTGCGCCTCCTTGGGTTTTTTTTTTGTTTTCTTGGCTGCGATGGAAAGATAGGGTTTTGAGAAGTGAAAGGTCGCCTCTTCAACAAAGAGAATGAAAGGTTAATGAATACATTTAGCATTTAAGGCTAGGTAGATATACATCAACTCAACAACTAAATGAGGAAGCATGCAAATAGTCATTGTTTTTTAGGTGTAAAAGCAGACAATCAATCAATGCGGTGCGTAACTTATGCGAACAATATGCGAAGCACTTTCGATTTGGATATGCGGTGCAGACAATCAATCAATACGGTGCGTAACGTATGCGAATAATATGCGAAGCACTTTCGATTTGGATATGCGGTGCAGACAATCAATCAATGCGGTGCGTAACGTATGCGAATAATATGCGAAGAACTTTCGATTTTGATATGCAGTGCAGACAATCAATCAATGCGGTCCATATGTATATGCAAAAAAAATGACGGATAGTCGTAAATTATGCGGCTTTCGATTTGGATATATGATTCGTTAATTATGCGGTTGAAGTCTAGGCGAATCATTCCAGTTGTGCGATTATTATGGGATATGATATGGGAATTGCACAATCAACCCAATTGTGCCATTATTATCGGACATGTTATGCGAATCGCACAATGAACCTAATTGTGCGATTATTATGTTACATGTTATGCGAATCGCACAATCAACCTAATTGTGCGATTATTATGCGACATGTTATGCGAAACGCGCAATCAACTCAATTGTGCGATTATTATGGGACATGTGTGATGTGTGCAGGTCAACCCAATTCCGAATTTGACAATTGTACCTGGATTACGAACATTTGCTTCTCATTGATCTCCTTGTCTTCGTTGCCTGAGTCACCATTGTGCGTGTTGGTTTGGTCATCATTATTGTCAGTGTCACGAGAATGACCTAGTTGGTTAGAACAACCCGAGGTTTGATCATCAGCGCCCCCGAGGATATCCAGTATGTGTAAATGAACTAGGGCCTGCTTGATGTGAATATGGGACCTCGAGGGAAAATGCAGAACTACCAACACCAAAAGAACTCGGAAATACACCTTGGGACGCCATCATTTGCGTGAAGCTTTGTTGCGCCGTCCCCCGAAATCCCTACATTTACTCGCTTCTCCAACTCCACATAAATGTTGGGACTTCTTTGTTCTTCAATCAACTCTAAGATATCCTCACTGGATTCGATTTTCATCTTCACAACTCGTTCCATTCCATCAAATACTGCCCACAATATGTACTCAAACTTACAAGGATTGGCCTTCAATAAGGCTTGAACACGAGAAACTACTTCAGAATACATTTGTCGGCCGTAATTTATTCTCATCAGCTCTGCCACTCCACGAAGATATGAACCCTCGCAAAACGAACCACCAAAGTGCACCAATACTCAAACACGGTTGCTAGCTATTCAAATAAGTGAACAACAAAAAGAACTAAAAAAAAAAGAAAAATAAAAATGCAGTAGATGAATGGTGCAGTCGTTAAATTATTAGAGATCGTTGTTTTTTTGCCTGCATGATAAATGCAGAGACCAAATCCTCACCTGTGAAAAAGAAGTCAATTAATGAGGTGCACAACTTAGGCGAAAGATCTGCGAACGAATTCCGAATAGTCGTAAAATTGCCAGGTCGATATGGCCCTGCGAAAAAATGGCGCATAATCGTCAAAGAAATATGTTTTATTCGATTTGGTTATGCGATTCTTAAATATGTGAACGAAAAAATGTCACATAATTGTCAATTATCTGGAGGATATATGCGCAATTGTTTCGCATATTAGTAAATTATGCGATTGACTTGGATATGCAATTACCAGAAAATGCGTATTCAACAAACTATGCGAATTAGATGCGAAATATTTTCGCAGTCATAAATTTGCAAGGTTGATATAGCCCTGCGATAAGAAGGCGCATAATCATCGTAAATTATGTTGCAATCGATTTGTATATGCGATTATTAAAAATGCGAAAGATGTTCGCACATTTCTAAATTATGCGTTTGATGTGGATATGAGATTAAAACAATGCGAAATGTTTACGCATTGTCATAAATTATGCGGCCGGTTGGATATGCGCTGGTTCATTTGGACATGCGAATGTAATACCGCATAGCATTTCGTGAGTTTTGGGGTGTAAAAGAAGTTATTTGATGGGGCGGTGTGTAAAAGAAATAATAGATTTATAATGGGGTGAAAAAGATTTTTACCCTTTAAATTTTGACTTGATCATGATCATTGATATGCTGTATCCAATGGTACATAGTTATTCTTATTTCTTTCACTATCTATCATTCTCGTATGATCCCTTCTATATATATATAAATATAAATATATATATATATATATATATATATATATATAGAGAGAGAGAGAGAGAGAGATAGATAGAGAGAGAGCGAGAGAGAGAGAGAGAGAGATTGTAACAATGAATATGATGAAGTCAAATTTATTAACAATGGTCAAATATGTTATGGAAAAATTGTAAATATGTGATTATAACATGGGTAAAATAAATACATCTGAGGATAATAATGTAATTTCAACAACCCCCTAACTCACTGGACCCCACTCATAAATCAACCCACCAATTCCAACATCTCACATTCACACGCACCTATTCTCTCTCTCTCTCTCTCTCTCTCTCTCTCTCTCTCTCTTCCCAAAGACAGACGACACACAGTCACACATAAAAGTCCTGCCGGTAGCCTGCATTTTTCTGTCCACCGGCAGCCCACATCTCAGCGGCGCCAAGGTCCGCCGCCGCATCAAGCCCTGTCGGTCCTGTCCGGCGTCGCCTCCATATTCGTTGTCGTACGTCAAATTCGTCACGAAGCTTCTCTACCGGCGACCAGAGTTCATATCTAGTCGCTGGAGTTCAGACGGCGGCACCCAATCCCACAGCCACCGCCCGAGGCCTCCGACCTCACCCAACTCCGCTACGCTCTCGCTCGACCCGCTACCCACTGCTGGTGCCAGTCCATACATCACCCACCTCCGTCACTGTAAGCCCCGACCTAGAATTATATATTTAGCTCGACTTTATTTATCAGAAATAGTAATGTATTAATTATGCCGAGAATTATTAGTATTAATCGCATAGTTTATTATATTATAAGTCTAAGCCATTAAGAACGTTTGGAATATTATCTCAGAAACGAGATAAAAATCCTAAGCCTAAGACTCGATTAATTATTTTTATCGAGTATTAGAAATGTCAGAATTTATTTAATTCCCGAGCAAGCCCAATTATTTATTTATTGGGCCCTACTATTTAATCGAGACATTTTAAATAATCGAGCCAAGTAGTATTTTAATTTATCGAGCCCGACATTATTTATTCGGTCCATTTGACGGTATTTAATTTCTTAACCCGAGTCCAATTTACCGAGCCCAAGTAACATTTTTAATCTTACAAGCTAAGGACCAATCCTATTCCTATCCTATACCGACTTATAAGCTGCTTACTGAGCTGAGAAGTCTTTCTAGCCGGCTTCTTGAGAGTCTATTTAGCCTTTCCTTAGATATAAGTAGCTAGTAGCTGCTAAGAAGCATAACAAAGAGGGATATTACCGATTTACAGGAGGATCTACATCCACGGAACACAATCCCAATCTGGGTGGGCGACAAGGTGTAAAAGGACGTACTTTTCTCAGAAATGGCTAAAATGAGAGACATATATTTCACCCTTTTTTTCATGTAAGGTAAGTTAACTAGAGGATCGTAATTGGAAACATATATAGGACCAGAACAATGTGTCCCACAAGAATGAGAATGAGCCTAGGCTCGATTACATTGACCTCAATTACATCGACCCTCGGCTGTCCTCTGGTTAGGGAATGTGTTCTGAAAATGGTTTAGGACGAAAAAACATTCCGGCTCCAAGGCAGATCTCTCAGATTGAAGAGCAAGTCCTATTGACTCAGAACGTCCCGGTGAATCATTAAAAGAAGAAGACTGAGACTCAAAGCTGGTCTTGGTCCCATTCCTTTCCTCCTCTTCCTATGGTTTTTGACTTCACTTCGCTTCGAAAAGTTTGTACCGTGATCTTGCTTTTTGGATGCTTTGAACGACCTCTGGCGCTCACATAACGATCTCGTGGAAATGCTGCACGAACCCATATATATAGGAACAGAAACAGAATTAACTTTTAGAGTTTGTTGCCACAAACCGTACCTTCGCTCCGAGCGGGAACGTTATCTAAAAAGAATAAGATAGCCACGGAAACTTATATTTTGGCTGCGGATCGCTCTTAGAACGCGTCGATACGGAATGCTCTCTCGGGTCCCATGTTAGAGAAAGAAATGAGAAAGATTATGGATTATTGGATCATGTATATCAATGAACAAACTCAAGTCAAAATAAAATTAACAGATCAAACTTGTAGTGGCAAATCTGTAAATATGTTATTATATCATGTTAAAAAAATAACTGGAAGGGCAATAGTGTAATACACCAAACAAATAGATGTGGGCCCCACCCATTATAATTGCACTCTCTCTCCTATCTCTACTCTCTCCTCTCTCTACTATCTCCTCTCTCTCACTTTTTGTTCTCTCTCCCCGCGTGTCTCTCCTCTCTCCCTTTCTGTTCTCTCTCCCCGCCTGCCTCCCCCTCCGCCCTCCGGCAGCCCGGCCAATCGCCATACACAAAATACAACCATGCCATTGCTCGCCTCTACCGCACGACGTCGACTGCCACCGCCCTCTGCCGACCGCTGTGGAATGCTGCAGCCATCCGCCTCTCGCCGTCGACACTCGCTGGACCTCCGACGCAGACACGACCTACCTCCATCCGACTCTTGTCTAGAGTTGCAGAACATCAGACACGACCTACCTCTATCCGACTCTTGCCTAGAGTTGCAGAACATCGAAGCCACAGCCCGCGCTGTCCCGTCGTCACAATCCTACCCCCTCCACAGTCCACCGTCGACGCGATGAAATTCACGGCCACCGTCCACCGTTGATTCGTCCAATCTACATTCCAGATACCACCTCAGGCAATGCAGCTACCAGCTGGTCGAGTGCTACGGAGGCCTTCATGGCGAGAACCACCAAGTCGTCGGCGTGCCGAGAATAGGTTGATTCGAGAGGGCTCGAACTCGTCGCTGGCATTGAGGAAAGTGATGAAACCGTCGCCGGCATGAGAGGCAAAGGCGACGGCGCCCGCCGGAAGAGATGGCCGGAAGTCGAGCATGTGCGTGAAACATTTTCAGATTCCGTTGAATGAAGGACTTTAGTTTATAAATTTTAAAACATGTAAGGACTTATTTACAAATTTATTAATTTTAATTGAGTTCATGGGTGAAATTGGAGTTATTGAAACTATATATTAATATTTTAATGTTTCATATAATATTTAATATTTTTGTATAGTTTTTTCTTGAAATAAGTATACATCAAAAATAAATATTAAAAAAAAATGTATAGTATTTTTTATGTAGTTTGGCCGTTCGATTATTTCGATTATCTAAATACCAAAAAAATACAACATTAATATTTTTTAATATATTTTTTTCTGTTATTTTTTTTTTAAAAAAAGATATCATATCAAAATAATCTATTGAAAAATACTAATAATAATAATAATCGAACCAAAGCGTAAATTTCGTACTAAATATTTTTTTGTTGGATATCGTTCAAATTTGTGCAATATGATAAACATTGTTTGTCTCATTTTTGTTGCGTTTTTCCTAATTATTTTTCGTTTATTTTTCCCTCATTTTATGTCCTTTTATTAGTTTTAGTTTATTTTATAATTTATTTAGTTTTGATTTATTTTGGTCTCTCTAGTATTTTCTCGGTCGTTTTCCAGTTGTTTGTCGTTTTTAGTGTGCAGTTTGGACGTCTCGGGAGAATAAAATTTCAGGAAAAAGTCAACCGAGCAAACATAATAAATAGAAGGGTTTGTCGCTGTAAGTGCTGAAGATTGGCAGTAAATCGCTGACCCTTCTAATGTTTGCAGAGTCCAGAAATTTACGGAAGTATTTAAGGGAAGTTTATTTTTTTTATGAATAAGTCTTAATTTTATTTAAGTCCAAAGGACTGATTATTTATTTTATTATTTTTGCAGGACCTTGGTATTGAGGGGGAGATGCACTTTCCATAATCTGAAGAGAGGAGGATTGCGAGATTTTATTTCCATAATCAAAGAAGAAAAATTTCAAGAGATTTTCATTCCATATATGTGTTTGTCTTGGATGAGAAGACTTACCAAAGGGTGCTGAAGATAAAAGGAGGACGAGACCAAAGTTGAGGACTAGCTTTCAGATCTGAATTTTTTGAGTTAGTTATTTTTCTTTCGTTGAGTGAAAAAGTGCGATATTCAGAACATTTTGCAAAAGAACGTTCGGAGGTTCGTTCTTATAGTATGAGGGATTTGAACTAGAAAATCCACAAGGGAGATGTGGTCGGATAAGTAGTTGTGTGAATCATTATTCAAGTAGAGTGTAGAGGGAGTCTATACTGTAAACCCTTGGATGATGTATGAGTTGTTTACATTAATGAAAGAGATCCAAAGGGAGAGTGGGACGCTCTCCTGAAGGTTCAATTGTTAGTGAAAAAACTGCATCCGCAATTGTTTGAATCTCATTTACTGTCTGTCTATTCAATTTACGTGCAACTCTGGATAGTTGGTGTTCAAGTATCAAATTGCAATTGGTATCAGAGTGGGTTTTCGTCTTCATTACGAAAGATCCTAGGACGTGTGTTTCCCTCAAATCATGAAACAAGAAAGCGGATCAATTTCCAGGCCCCCGCAATTGGACGGTTCGAACTACTCATATTGGAAGTCTATGATGACAATCTTTTTGAGATCGCTTGGAAAAGGCATGTGGGAAAGTGTTGAAAACGGCTGGGAGCATCCAGTCACCCAACAAACACCCAATCAAGGTAAAGAAACAACGAAAGTCACGGTTTCTAAACCTAAGGACAACTGGACTGATGCTGAGAAACTTGAAGAAGAAGCCAACTATCGTGCCTTATATGCGATCATGATGGTATTTGATCAAACAAGAAACAAGATGATAGTACATTGAAAAACTGCAAAAGATGCTTGGAGGGTCTTACATCGTCAATTTGAAGGTTCAACGGTTGTCAAAGCGTCCAAACTTCAACGGGTAACTCTTAAATTTGATGAGATCAAAATGAGGGATGAAGAGACAATTGACGTATACTATGCCAACTTCTGTGATCTGGTAAACCAAAGCATGATGCTTGGAGAAGAAATCTCTGAAAAACGTCAAGTTCAGAGGATTATGAGAACCGTCGTTCCCAGGTTTAGAGAGAAAATCACAGCTCTTGAAAGTTTCCAAAGAGTGGCGTCATTGGATGTTGATGAACTTCTTGGAGAGCTCAAAACTTTTGAAATCAACAACAATTATGACCAAGTCAAAAGTAAGGGCTTAGCTCTCAAAGCTGCTGTAGTTGAGGAAAGAGAAGAAAGCGATGACGATGAAGGTCCGTTGGCAGATGATAGTGAGCTGAAAGAAGCACTAGCCTTAATCGCGAGAAACTATGGGAAGATGAGTCAAAGGCTGTACAAGAACAAATTTACTGGAAAAAAGGGGAACAGTTTCAGCAAGACTGTGGTGCAGGAAAAGAAAAGTAGTATGCCACTCTCAAAATCCGACTCATAATGAGTCGAGAAGGATCAATGCAGGGAGTGTCAAGGCTTTGTACACTTCAAGTATGAGTGTGCTAATCTTAAGAAGAAGAATAAGTCACTGAAGGCAACCTGGGAAGATTTAGATGAAGAAGGTACAGACGAACCTTCGTTACACACAAGCATCCTGGCAGTTCATACCTCAGTCAAGAAGTTCATGTGTCTCACCACTTCTCATGCCCCGACCAAGTTTGAAGAAAGATTGAAAGAAACTGAAGCATCTAAGGATGAAGCAGATCAAAATGTGTGTGTAGATCCAGTTCACTTACTTGCTATGGAAAAGTGTGCTCAAGCATCTGAAGCTCTACACAAGCTTCAAAATAAAATGTTTAGACTTTCAAGAGCAAATAGGGTGCTGAACGAACAAGCATTTGCCTCCACGCTAATAAAGAGTGTCAACTGGATACTGCAAAGGCACGAACTTGCATCCTTGAGAGCAGTGTCAAACCTGCTAAACAAGAGGGACTGGAGAAGGCGCAGACCATTGAATGCTTGAGGACCAAACTATTCTCTACTCAGAAACTTCTTGTCGAGCAGAATCAGGAAATCGTACTACTGAAAAATGAAGTTGATCGGTTGATGAACGAACATGCTAGCATGGAAAGCAAACTGATGGCAAATTCTGCTGAGTTGAACCGAACTGCAGAAGTTGTTCGAAAATTGAACAAGGGAGAAGCAGATCTGAATGAACTTCTTTCCTTGGGAAGACAACATGGTGATCTTACTGGAATAGGGTACACTGATAGGGAAGACATTCCAGAGTCTTCAACTTGAGCTTCAAATACTAATCATACCGGTCTTGGATTTGGGGATAAACTTGGAGTTGGAGGTGTGAACCTCCATGGGAGACCTTCCAGAAACGTGTTTGACAGGTTTGTAAAAAGCATTGTAAGTAACCCTCTATCTCCACAATCTCCCTTGAAGGTTCATTCTCCCATGCAGAAATCTGTTAATAAAACTCACCATAACTTTGTTCATATATGTCATTACTGTGGTGTAACCGGTCACATAAGACCCAAATGCTATAAAATGCAGCATGATCTTTGTACAGGTAATGTTAGGGGTTGCAATCAGTCTGGCATTCCAGTGAAGGTCCATTCCAGGATCCTCTCAAATGACCGTACAAAAACTCATCAAGTGTGGGTTGCTAAGAAATCCTTCAACTGTTTTTCCTCTGTTCTGTCCCTCAGGACCTCCCTGAAAGGTAATTGGTATCTGGACAGCGGCCGCTCTAGACACATGACTAGTGAACCTTCATACTTGATGAACCTTCAACTCAGTTCAAATGGGGAAGTCACATTTGGTGACGGAGTGAGCAATAAGGTTATTGGAACTGGTTGTTTAAATTTGGGAGGAATACCTAAAATAACTAATGTGTTACTTGTTGATAAGCTAAAGGCAAATCTTTTATGTATGATTCAACTCTATGATCAAGGACTTAGTGTCAGTTTCTCATATGATAAGTGTTATGTGAAAGACAGTGAAGGTTCTTGTGTACTTACAGGTTCTCGTTCAACGGATAGTTGT
This sequence comes from Striga hermonthica, assembly GCA_902706635.1. Classification (NCBI taxonomy): domain Eukaryota; kingdom Viridiplantae; phylum Streptophyta; class Magnoliopsida; order Lamiales; family Orobanchaceae; genus Striga; species Striga hermonthica. Next base: position 8,773,125 of record CACSLK010027752.1, on the reverse strand, counting down.
TATCTTGTTGTTGTTAATGAAAAATGCCTTTTCTCAAATATGAGCGAACCTGAAATATGGCATCAACACTTAAGGCATATTGGATACTCTTACCTTGTCAAATTGACCAATGTAGGTGCAGTCAGGGGTGTTCCAAAGATTGTTGTGAAGGACCAGCCAATTTGTGAACCTTGTCAACTAGGTAAGCAAACGAGGACATCCCACAAGTCACTGAATAATATTTCTTCTAAACAGATCATATAGCTTCTTCATATGGATCTCATGGGTCCCATACAGGTAGAAATCTATCAAGGTAAAAAGTACATTTTTGTGTGCATTGATGATTTCTCTCGATATACTTGGGTTGATTTTTTGCGTGAAAAGTCTGACACATTCTGTGCCTTTATGTCACTTTGTTTGAAGGTTCAAACTGAGAAAGGTTTTCCCATAATAAGTATTCAAAGCGATAATGGAAGAGAATTTGAAAACTTTGAGTTTGTTGAATTTTGTGATTCTTTGGGTATTAGTCATGAGTTCTCGACTCCTAAAACTCCTCAGCAAAATGGAGTTTTTGAAAAGAAGAATCGCACTCTACAAGAAATGGCCAGAGTCATGTTAAACTCCAAAAACATTTCTTCTAGATGGTGGGCTGAGGCAATCAATACAGCATGCTACCTCGTGAATCGTGTTTACCTTCGTCGAAGTATTGGTCTGACTTCATATGAACTCTGGAAAGGTAAGAGTCCTAACCTCAGTCACTTGCATATTTTTGGGTGTAAATGTTTTATCTATAATGATCGTGTCCAACTTGGGAAGTTCGATGCAAAATCGGATATTAGATTCTTTTTTGGTTGCTCTACAATAGTCGAGCATATCGTGTTTACAACACAAGTACCTCCACTGTGATTGAGTCCATAAATGTAATATTTGATGAAAAAAAAAAATTCTCAAGTTAGTTCTTTTGTATCCTTTAATCAGTTTGAAAATGTTGAGGCATTGCAGGATACTCAGGGTGTTAAGAGCTCTACAGACAAGGAGATAGCTGAACCTTCTGTTGAGAATGCTGAAACATCAACTGACTACATTGTCCCTGCGACCCAAGAAGGTTCTGAGTTACCTAGGCGTGATCCTCCTTAAGGGTTCAGAAAGACTATCCACCCGAGCAAGTCATTAGTGACATAAACAAGAGAGTTACTAGAAACTCGAAGACGTCAGTCAAAGAACTTATGGGTGTTTCTCATTATGCTTGCTACACCTCACTCCTTGAACCCAAGAATGCTAAAGAGGCCCTGAAAGACGAGTGCTGGATCTTAGCCATGCAGGAGGAACTGGAACAATTCGCTAGAAATGATGTCTGGGACTTAGTACCTAAACCTTCCTCGGGAAGTGTTATCGGAACCAAGTGGATCTTCAAGAACAAAACTGATGAGTTCGGGAATGTGACACGGAACAAGGCGAGACTAGTTGCTCAAGGCTACACTCAGACTCAAGGGATTGATTTTGATGAAACCTTCACCCCCGTAGCTAGACTTGAATCGGTACGCATATTTCTATATATTGCATGTCTAAGGAAGTTCATTGTTTATCAGATGGACGTGAAGTTTGCCTTCCTGAATGGGATATTATATGAAGAGGCTTACGTGAAGCAGCAGAAGGGTTCAAAGATCCCAAGAATCCGAATCATGTTTATAGGCTTAAGAAAGCATTGTACGGACTAAAGCAAGCGCCTCGTGCGTGGTATGAATGCCTTACCATGTACCTTCTGGAAAAGGAATTCAAGAGAGGAGGAGTTGATCAGACATTCTTTGCTCTTCAAACGAATGAGGACCTATTGGTCGTTCAAATCTATGTCGACGACATCATCTTTGGATCAACATCCAAGAAGCTGGTCAATCACTTTGTGAAACTTATGTCGTCTGAATTCGAGAAGAGGCTGGTCGATGAACTTTCGTACTTTCTTGGACTTCAGGTAAAGCAAGGTAAAGACGGTATTTTATTACACGAGGGTAAGTATGCAAAAAACCTTATTAAAAAGTTTGGTCTTGAAAATGCTAAATGTCCTCAAACTCCCATGGGCACTCATGTAAATATGCCCAAAGATGATGAAGGTACATCTGTTGATCAAACTCTATACAGAAGTATGATTGGTAGTCTTTTATATCTCATTGCTAGTAGACCTGACATTTGCTTTAGCGTTGGATTGTGTGCCAGGTATCAAGCTGCACCCAAGGAATCATATATGAAAGTAGTCAAGCATATCATAAAGTACATTGGAGGTACAACATAGTATGGTCTATTTTACTCTGTTGATACGAACTTACATCTTGCAGGTTATTGTGACGTTGACTTGGCTGAAAATCTTGATGATCGAAAAAGCACCTCTGGTGGGTATTTTTACATAGGATCAAACTTGGTATCTTGAATCTGCAAGAAACAAATCTGCATCTCCCTTTCTATTGCTGAAGCCGAGTACATTGATGCTGGAAGCTGCTGCTCAAAGTTGGTATGGATGAAACAGATTTTATCTGAGTATGGTATGCATGTTCATTCGGCTCAACTTTTCTGTGACAGCGCTAGTGAAATAAATATCTCGAAAAATCTTGTCCAACATTCTCGTACCAAGCACAATGACATTCAATATCATTTTATTTGTAATTTGGTAGAAGATGGAATTATCGTGTTGGATAACGTACCTACAGATGATCAGCTTGCTGATTTTTCACAAAATCTCTTGATTCGAAACGATTTTTGTCCCTGAGAAAATCTTTAGGAATGTGTGCTATATAATTTATGTGCATTTTGTCAGTTGCATTTCAATATATATATATATATGTATATATATATATATATATATCGTGTCTATTGCATATATAATCTTTTATGTTTTTTAGGCATCTTAGTATGTAGGTTCATCCCTGGAATTCTTCTCTGGTTGTTTATTGTTAAGTTTGTTGGTTGGTGGTCTGTGAATTCTATCTGGTCAGTTTGTAAGTGCTCTCCATGATGACCATTTTAATATACTTGTAAGAGCTGCTCTCGTGAAAATAGGCATCAGGCAACTATCACGTGAGATGCTTTCTTGATCACCTGTGAAACGAGTTACGTGTCTAATAATAATCGAGGTGTGATAGCTACAGGTAAACATTACAAGAATAAATGTTCTCTGGTGAAATAAGGCTGGCCATTCTGATATCTTCTCAACTTGTTCAAAATTAAAACTTTTTGCGGGATGATTCACACCTCAAGTAATGGGCTTGACATTGGCGTATAGTTGATGTTAGTAAGTGAATTGGTGTGGAAGTTCATAGAACGGAGTAAGTTCATCGTAAGTATTGGGGCTGAATTGCGGACGAAAATTTTGTTTTTTGCTAAGAGAAAGTGATGAACGAACTTATATTAATTCCGTGTTGTATAAAAGTGGGAGCAATAAGGGCTGAGTTGTGCACGAAGAGAATTTATTTTTCTCATCATCTTGTTAGTGTCGAGCTCGTCTCAAATTTATTTGGGAAGATTTGTGGGTAAATCAATTAATGAATTTCTTCAATATTCATGAAAAGAAAATTCTAGGGTATTGCGTGATAAATATCTTATTTAAGCATGGGCATCGGTATTTTCTCTGTGATATATATTGTTTCGGATTTGTGCCTAAATTATTTCTCGTACGTGATTTGATAATATTCTCGTCTGAAACTTCATACGGTATATATATGGTAACCATGTTGCAACTTGGTAGCAAATCTTTTTGTTTTGGAGTGAACGATTTTTTAGCTTGCACTAAGTGTTGGTCAAATTTGAATTTCAAATCTGCCGAGTCGAACCGTCTTCAAACCAACCTCAATAACTGAAATTGCAATTCCCTATATCAATCATACCACCTTTTGCATCTCTCTCTCATATCTATTTCAATCTTTAAATTTTGTTATCTCTCCCAACTGCTCTAACATTCCTTCTTCACGAAATTCTCTATTTCTCGACAATGCCTAAATCCATGCAGGGCACCGTGAAGCCAAAGAAGAATGTTCCTCCGCCATCTCGGCGCTCAACTCATCAAAGCCAAAGTTCCGATACTCCACCAGATCCAACTCCTTCAACCATGGCAACAGAGGACATTCAACCTCCCGTTAAATCCACAACTAGGGTTTCTCCAAGCCCTAAAAAATCCTCAACGACAAAAGGTTCTCAACATGAAGTCGCCAAACACAGTGACAAAGGAGTAAAAGGTTCTTCCTCTGTCGTCAAATCTCCAAAGAAGCGCAAGAAGATCGCCGAAACTGCCGCACCAAAAACAAAGAAGGCGAAAAAGGTCGTTCATGTGCATGAACCTGCTGCTGCTACTCCTTCTCACACAAAATCTGGAGGAGAATCATCTCTGGATTCTGATGTTGATTCTGTTTAACGTGAGGTTACCAACTATGTTGCTGAACCTGAGAAATCCGACAACAAACATGCTGCGGACAAGGAACTTTCTTCTTTTGAAAAAGAACAAATCATTGCTGAAGTCGAGGGTGATGGTCCAGACAGTCCTCTTACTGTCTGTAATGCATTTTCTCGTCAGTTTTATTCTCCTTTGGCTGAAACACGTTTTTCTACCATCTTTTCTCAAATGAAGTTTCATCCTGAGCGGACAATTGATAGCGAACATTATGAACAACTTGGGTTGCTTGAACTTCTGAAGAAAGTGGGTCTTGAGGGTTCAGTCACGTCTGTTGGGAAGTATTGTCCCCAGCTTGTTGGTGAATTTTATTCGAACCTGACTACCTTTGTCGTTGATCCGTCCTCAAAGAAGTTTCAGAAAGTGTTTGTGCGTAATAGTGTGGTTGATTTCTCTCCGTCTATTGTGAAATCTGTACTTGAATAAGCTGAAGGTTCTTCTCTTCGTCCTCTGACTGATGATCTTGATGAAGTTGCTTGCACCTTGACCGGTGGACAACTTATGAAATGGCTTGCTTCGGGAGTCTTTGTGAAGAGTCTAACTCCGCCTGCCAATGCTCTACAGAAGATAGAAGCGTCGAATTGTGCTCCTACCACTCAAAAGCAGATTTTCACCCCTACGCAAGCTCATGTTATCTATCGTATTCTTACTGGTACCCTATTTGATGTTGGTTCTGTGATCTTTGATGTTATTGTAAGCTTTGTGGAAATCTCGAGGCCCCATAAGTTGATGTTGTACCCATCTACCATATGTGCTATTCTCTTCGAGGCTGGAGTGAAAATAGATCCTCGACTTGGTAATAATTATGCACCTGTAAACAAACCTCTTGCCCTTGTCGATGTTATAGCTGCTCCACCTCATCCTTCAATTGTTAAGGCCTCTGATGTACCATCACAGCTTCACGGATTTTTAAATCATCAAGTGGTAGTTTTCGCGGGGCTTGAAAAGAAATTGGCTGATCAGCGTAGGTACTACAAGGAGGTTCTGGGTGCTTTAAAGTCTCGTGCCCCGTTAGTCTCTAAATCAAAAAAGGGGGAGAAAAATGTTGTTTCTGCAAAGAAGAAAGCTTTTTTTAAGGGGGAGAAAAAATCTCTTGCCAAGGAGGAGAAGAAGACTGGGTCTACTAATGAAAAGAATACAAAAAAGGCTTCTGCTACTTCTAAGGAAAAGGGAAAGAGAAGATTGTTGCCGCTAATGACAAGGAGAAGGAGAAGGTTGTGGAAGAAGATGAAGGTTCAGAAGAAGGAGAGGATGAAGAAGTTGGGTCTGATACCGAGGTGAGGAAGAGGAAGCAAGCTCAGAGGAAGGGACTGAGGATGCTGCTGAAGAAGGTTCTGGAGAAGAATCTGACGAGGAAGAATCTGCATAACTATCTTCCAGCTGGACTTTCATTTGCCTTCTGTTAAAAACTTTGTTTTGTGTGTTTTTGAACTTCTTCCTTTATGTCTTATTATTTTACGTTTGATGAACTTTTGTGGGATATTTTGTGAACTAATGTGCTGGTATTCAGGTATTTTAAGTTGTTCCAAAGAACAACTCATGTGTGATATTAGTTCTCTTAGGAAGTTGTGTATTATGCAATATTTGTATTTGTTTCATCTTTGCAGGTTCATGGTTTTCGATTTATCTGCCAAAGGGGAAGATTGTAAGTGCTGAAGATTGGCTGTAAATCGATGAACCTTCTAATGTTCGCAGAGTCCAGAAATTTACGGAAGTATTTAAGGAAAGTTTATTTTTTGTATGAATAAGTCTTTATTTTAATTATGCCCAAATGACTGATTATTTATTTTATTATTTTGGCAGGACCTTGGATTGAGGGGGAGATTATGTAATATCCCGACTATTTATCAGTATAAATTATATTTTTAGTTCCGATATTATTTTTCGGAATTAATTATTTTTAGTTATTTCAGTCGCAATTACCGGAAATTGTTTTCGACGTACCGTTTACGTTCGAAATAATTCTGGTAATTAAGCATTATGCTTAATTGAATAATTAAGCAATTAATGGTAATTGATCTTAATTAGCTAAGAATAGCCGTATGTAATTGTTCTATTTTCAAGCTAAATGCCGTGCGCCCTTTTTCTTTTTTTTTTTTTGTTGTGTAGCATGTTAGTGTGAGGTGTTAGTAATTTGGTCCAATTCATGTGCATGCCGTGCGTTTCTTTGTCATGTAGCTTGTTAGTAACATTTGGTCCAAGATTCCTTCCCCTTTTGTCTATTAGCCGTGCGGCTTTTGATGTAAAGTAGTGGAGAATTCTTTATTCCTAGTCATGCATAATGCCGTGCTCATGTGAGTGAGATTTTGTCCTCAACCTTCTCCATCATGTGGCATCTTCACGTGAGTTTTGAGGCAAGAAGTCATGCATGCCACTTTGGCTTGTAGTGTGTGGTGTCCTAGCATCTTTTAGCATGTGAGACAAGTGTCCATAGTCTTTGACCATGTGAGTTCTCCTCTTTCATTAGGCCATGCATAAGAGAGTGTTGGAAGAAATTTTTCCATCTTCTTTAACCACCTAAGTTCATTGTACCGAGAGTTAAGTGAGAGTTGTGTGAATTTGGAGTGTGTTCATGAGCTATTGCCAAGAGCCGCACGCACCATAAGCCATCGCACGCTACGTCGCGAGTTACCGCACGACAACGCACGCACGCGGAGGGTCACGGCCGAGAGCGGGAGTTCGGAAAGAGTAGTCACCGGAGCTTAATAAGAGGTAACTCCCGACGGTTGTTGACCGAGATTAGCATGTTTATTAAGATTAGATTTTAATTTGTCATGCATGCGTGTTATGTGAGTTAAGCCGTAGCCGTGCCGACCATGTCATGTTATAAGTTATTTCTCTCCGGCCATTCTTGCATGTTTAGCCTTTATTTGCAATATCACGTTTAGATTAGCTATATTGTTCGGATAATTAGTCATGTTGGTAGTGCCTTTGCCGAAGGGTTGTGGTCGCACACTTAGTGCGCACCGCGGGCCGCTCGCATGTTACTACATGTTAAGTTCAAAACTTCAACCATTATGTGTTATCATGTTCAGTAAAGTCATGTTTAAGCTCAGTTAATTTATATTGCCGAGAGAATATGAGTATGGGTCATAGAACGGCTTAACGCCGTAGGCGGCTGATACGGAAGTGGGTTCCGTACCCCTGTGACAAGAAGGTCGGCGGTGATCGGCTAGTGGGCGAGTGGCGCGCATCGGCCCTTGATGCGCGCGGTTGGACGGAACGAGACGATGAACGCATGAGCACGGCCGATGATGATGCACCAGCGACGAACAAACGGACAACGGGAGTTGGTGGTGACGTGCGGGCGTCGGGCGGCAAAGACGCGACGCACGCTGGATGCACGGTTGACGACGGTGGTGTCGAAGGGCGGGCCTCGGACGCTGGGGAGACGCGCGAGGCGCAAGGCAGTTGTGCGGGCGAAGCAGGAGCCGGTGGCGTGCGCGGGACTCGCGTATGTGGCAAGGACGCGCGGGGTTTAGGCAGCGATGATGAGGGGCACGCGACAGCGCGCAAGTACGAAGCAAGCGCGGGCGAAGGCCTAGACCGCGTAGGCATAGGAGTACCGGACGACGACTGCGAGGCGCAAGGCGACACGTGCGAGGCACAATGCGAGAACAACCAGGCAAGCCTAATCCTCGTAGGAATAGGCAAGGCGCGAATCTCAATCCTCGCAGGAATAGGAATAGCAGTTAAGTGCCGGAATGCACGTGGGAGATCAGTGACGGAAGTAATCCTCGGAAGATCAGGAAACGTAACCGAGAGCCTATTCCTAGTAGGAATAGGAGTAGTGGATATGGGCCCGAGGCATGGTCCTACAAGGAATAGGAGTGGCGCAGCAGGCGCGCGAGACCTAGTCATTGAAGGACTAGGCGTACGGTACGGGCGCGCGAAGCCTAGTCCTCACGGAACTAGGCATGGCAACGGGACGGCGTACACGCGCTGGCGGGACACGGCCGG
>CACSLK010027752.1:8724970-8736549 GCA_902706635.1 Striga hermonthica | reverse complement strand
TGTTGAATGTTTGTCTGTGATTTGTGCATATCGAGATCCTCGTGGGTTCCAACACCAACAACCACTTGAATATTTTGTACCTCTCCTTCAGCACGTAGTACAAGCGATAACTATCATCCTTTGTATACCAGGCCCTTGTCTCCTCAACAAAACACATGTGTATCCGAAAAAAAAAAATACCATAGGTCAATCTCATCCTTTATGTTTTCGAAAACCACAAACCGTCTGAGTATGCGACAAAATGCATCCTCGAACAACTCATCAGAACGATATTCGCTCATTGTCCGTCTCACCAATTGGAAGTGGTCCACTATGTTTTTTGGCTTTGCATCAACCATTTTTTTTCTTTTTAGTTTTTTTTATTTTTTTGGGTTAAAGGAGATAAGATGTTTTGTATGATAGTTGGACCTATTTATAAAAGGAGAATATGAAAACTGTGAAGAGTCGTTGTGATGAGTGTAAATGAAACTCGACAGTTCGGATGAGAGAAAATAAGAGGCGTTGTGATGAGTGTAAATGGACGCTTGAGTTGATTAGACATGACTGTTTAGACATGAGAGAAGATAAGCGGCGTTTGTGCACTTTTTCATTTAAATAATATAAGTGGCGGTAATTCATATTATTTTCTTTCGTAATTATATTCATATGTCGTGTAGATGTTTTAATATTCACTTAAATTCAAACCTGAGTGAACTTTTGTTTATATACCAGTTTGCAATAATATATCCATGACTTTTGATTTGCTTCATAAAATTACCTATTGAATTGTAAATATATTTTTCAAACCTGATAACTTTTGTATATCTTATAGGTTTTACATATATAATATATCAAATTGATCATCTTTTGATGATCTTCAATTTGACATCCATATTATATATATGAAATAAATATATATTTTTCATTATTATTAAAAATAATAATATTTATTATAATACATTAGCAAAATAATATTATTTCTCAATTGATATATTTATGTTTAATATAGTTATATGTTGTAAGGTAAAAGAATTATTATAATATAACACAAGTAAGTTGCACAAATAAAACGTGTCATAGTAAATATATAATATATGTATGCTAATATAATAATTTTTGAAACAAAACAAACAAAACATTTTTTTTTTGGTAATTAAATAAATATGATAAACATATTCATTTTTTTCAAATTCTTTTTAACAATAACAAATCTTGCCCAAATATACACTCTTCAAATGCAAATTTACCATATTTGAGAATTACATTTATATGTCAACTGCTACTAATATATTCAAAATATATTGACATTTCATTGATTGATTAAGGTAATTTCTTATGTAGTGAATTGAAAGCACGGATATCGGGATACGTAATTGATAATTAACCTAAAAGATCTCAACGGACACACGAAAAAATAACCACCCAATCAGTTAACCTAAAAGATCTCAACGACGGTCATACGGAAAAAAAAATCACCCTATCCACGCTGCTTGCTCACTATGTAGAGAAAAATATACCTCCATAATCAGAAAATTACCTCCATCTTTCATCTTAAACAAAGGGAACGCCATACTCGCATACATAGGTGGAGCCATTACCAAACGTAGCAAGTGGGACTTTTCCAAGAAATGACTGATTTTCAAGAGGTAATTGCTGTTGTTGGCTAGTTCATATTATTTGCTTTCGTAATGAAATTCATATGTCGTGTAAATGTTTTAATATTCACTTAAATTAAATTTTCAAATTGAAGGCTACACCTGATATTCATTCCAGAAGAAGAAGAAAAGAAGTTATCAAAGCACCAGGTTATTCAAGGGATGTCTTATTTTTCTTTCACAGAACAAAACTAGCGACACTGCTCAAGATCAATAAAAACTTAACTCCTGGCCAGCGTCGTGATTTAGACAAGGTTGGATTTGGTACATTATCGCGTATGAACGTTTCACAAATGGATTCAAAGTTGGTGGCTTTCTTGGTTAAAAATTATGATCCCATATCAAGAACTATTATGTTTGGAGGTAAGAGACTTATTCTGTCACTCGGTGTTGTGGAGAAACATTTCGGTTTTTCAAGTGAAGGAATGGTAAATTCTAAAACTGTCGATGGTAGAATCAAGTACGGTAATTTATTTTGTGGGAAAGAAGGACAATTCTTTGGATTTGCGGAGCTTCATAATATGGTGACAAATTGCAAGACGAACGGGTCTGAATTCATAGTTCCCTATTTGATGTTGCTTTCCGCCACGGTGTTGTTTCCACTTGATAGTCATTTACATCTGGACTATGATTTTCTAAACTACTTGGTTGATTTAAATGCTGTCCAAGAATACAACTGGTGTGAAATAATTCTGCGCAAGTTGGATGAGGGAACTACGTCAGTGCAATGCAATAATAAATTGTACATCACGGGATGTGTTCTATTACTGCAAGTACACTAACGTTATATGCATCATATGTTAATTAATAAATGGTTGCATAACATATATTGTAAACTTTATTTTAAACAATTGTAGGTGGTTTTCCTTGGTTATGTGACGAGATCATTCCAAATTGTCCGAAAACAATTACATACTGGATCCCCTTTTTTAGAACAATGGAGCCAGCAAGATATTTCTAGAGCAATTGAGGTGTTTAAGCAAATGGGAGGTTATGATAAGATTTTTGTAAGTACACATGTGAATTTAATTTGTTTGTATGAAATTTTATTAACTCGCCATTATCATATTAATAATGTACGTATTTTTTTTAAATGTATTTCAGAATTGGAAAGTTAATAAGAAGTTGTACAGAATGAAGATGGATGAAAGCGTTTCAAAGGATCCTAATCAGCGTGACTCACACACATTTTCACATGTAACAAACAAGATCATTGAGCAATTAACCATTCTTAATCAGGCGGTATCTGCCATAACATATTTCCTAAAAGGTGCCTCAGAAGAACCGTTTGAAGAGAAAAATAAACTGTTGGAATTTGATGTCGACGCTTGCTCGCCGTATAAATGCAACACTAGAAAAGACATCTTTCAGTATTTTCAAGAAATAACGATTAGGGACATTCATGCGGACAATTACATTTTCAATAATATGATAGATGTTTCGTAAGCAAACAGCACCCCTGCGTATTATGGATTTTTATTTTACATATATATATATATATATGTATATGTAATATACATATACATATATATATATATGTATATATATATATATTAACATTTTCCCTTTCAAATCTGAACACCAGCACTGCATTTACAATCATGTTTGACAAATGTTTTTGTTCAGCCAAATGTTGGTCGACTATGAGGGTTAGACGATCACTAGAGCAGAGATGTTAACAATTGAATATCCACACTGGTTGAGAAGCCCGGTTCGAAAATATTCATAAATTAGTTTTCTTATTGGTGCACTAGTTCAAATAGATTCATATGTAGTTCATTCTCTGTGTAGGTCATTGATTTGGTTGCCCTGCATGTGTCACTGAATCGGACCCCATAAGATAGTAATAAACGCAACTGGGTTTTGCCGGCATCTTTCAGTGTGAGACACATTATCATTTTAATAATTCTCCAATTTAGTCTATTAATGTCTATCATCATTGCAGGGCATGGCTGTGTCGTTGCACAGCGACGAGTCGATTTATAAAAGGTTCTTTCGAGATAGAGTATTCAACGGTCGTGCGGACGAATGTGTTAGTCTAACGTTGCCGATATCGGATTCCAGATTTACGTGTTGCAATATTTTTTATTTAAAAAAATTAAAAAATCTTCTTTTACGTATTGCATACCAACATTTTACGAAATACATGGATATTCCTAAATTAATATTGCATACCCAATATTTTAGGAACTAATTAAATGCTAATTTGATTTGCATACCAAAAATATTAGATACATTAATTAAATGCTTGATAAAAATAGCAAATCATTAATTAGGGTTGACTATTCTACATACTACATTTAGTAAATAGTATAGCTTTTAATATAAGTATAGATTGCGAGATAACATCTTTGTGTGCGTGTTTATATATATATAATAATTTATTGTGTAGTACAAACTTGGGTTACAAATAGTCAAATAAGTAATTATTCATAATTTACGGGTCAATATTAACTTAGACGTAAATGGAACAATCACTTTTTCACATTTTTTCACATTTTATTTAAAATAGACATATTTTACTGATGATGTATTTTTAATTTATAGATATTATTCAATAAATCTATACTTATAATCTTATAACCTATTTACTAATTTGTATGTAAAATAGTCAACAATGATGAATGACTTTATAATCTTATCAGTAAAATAAAAAGGTAGATTCTAATTTCCTAATTTAATTCCTTCTTTTCCTTATTTAATTCTTTCTTATTATCTAATTGTATGGAAATACGTTCAATTCTCTAATTGTATTTGTATTATAACCCATAAAATCGGTTTAACAAAAAAAAAAACAACCCATAAACATTTGATAAGTAAAAAAAATACGTGAAATCTTTACTAAAATAAAAAACTCTTTATTTATTATCTAATTGTATAGAAATCAGTTCTGATTTTGTTTAAATCAATTTTTGTATTTTCAAATTCAGATTTTCTAATAAAAATATTAACAATAATATATATCTACTATACCCATTATAAATTACAAATCTCAAAATATCGAGTCATCATGTTCCTCACTATCAACCTCCTGCGAACAATAAATATATCCTCAATCAGTATTTTATTCAAAACAATGAATCAAGGATTTGGGTTAATCAAACAAGTCAATAGGTCTAATAGACCTATGCTGAAAGTTCGAATTGTGAGAATATTTTTCCACGACTAGGGCATACATATAAATCATATCTCGAGTTAATTATACATGATAAAACTGTAAGCCAAATTGTGAATTTTTGTTTTAATTTCAAAATTTGAAACGTATATAATTTTTTTTTCGTGTATGTATTTAGATATTTTGTACATGTTTAGTGAAATATATTTTCTATTTTTTAAATTATATTTTCAGATTTGCAATTTTGTTTATTTATTCCACATATCGTGTATGTATTTAGATATTTACATTATTTATATTTATTTTCGTGAATTGTAAAACTTTTATTGAATATTACATCTTATAGTATAATAATCTCCAAATAAATATATCTCGTGCCTCGAACATGTCACGTACTATATATATATTCCGTATAGTTTTTTTATTCATTTATATAATTATAAGGCTGGATAAATGGCTTTAAAATTGTGCACCTCGTGCATCGCACGGGCTCTGTACTAGTATTGTTAATATATGAATATTAATGAGTATCTCTTACCCGTGCATCGCACATGATTTTTACTAGTTACTGAAACAAAACAAAACAAACAATTTTTTTGTTGTGCATGCGTTTATATAAATATGCACAACATCATGTTTTTATAATTTTTTTTTTAAACAATAACAAATCTTGCCCAAATATACACTCTTTAAATGCAAATTTATCAAATTTGAAAATTACATTTATATTTCGATGACAATTCTCTCGTCTGGGAGCGTCTCAATTCTCTCGTCTGGGAGCGTCTCAATTCTTCGATCTTGATGTGTTACCAGTTCTATTTTGCTGTCTTCTTCCTTGATTCTGAGCCATCTTTCCCCTTCTTTGATAGCTGTGTGAGATTCCTTTTCTAAATACTCAATCGCTTGGGCAAAATCTAGGGTTTCCATGGGTTCTTCGAACTGTGTTGGTCAAGACGATGAATTGGCCCATAAATTGCAAAATGTCTCTCTTCTATCCAAAGAGAACTCCTTTATTGATCTGGGTCGGAGCGACATCAAAATTAGTGCGGATGAATGTAATCGCAGTCTGTTCGGAAAGATTATCGGCGACAGAGTTACCAGCTGGATCGGGGTTAAAAGAGCTATGAGTCACATATGGAAGCTCAGTCAGCCGATGGAAATCAAGGAATTGGGTACTAATTACTATCAGTTCATTTTTGAGAGCAAAGAGGACAAAGACAAGGTAGCAAAGAGGGTTAACTGGACGTACGATAACCAGTACCTTATCCTCTCAGAATGGAAACGGGGCCTTTCGATCAATCATTCCATCTTCAAAGAGCTTAACCTTTGGGTTCAAGTGTTCAATATTCCCCTAGATTGGCTTAGTACTGAAGTTGGTCTGAAAATAGGGAAAGTTTTCAAACAAGTGAAGAATGTGGTTATTGTGGGTGCAGGCAGCCATGGTGGCAGAATAATGAGATTGCTAGTTACAGTAGACCTTCAAGAACCTTTACCCCGTTGTGCTAATCTCAGACTGGATGATCAAGCAGTGAGTGTGGGTTTCAAATATGAAAGGCTAATGAACCTCTGCCATTACTGCGGCTTCATAGGGCATTTGGATAGAGCCTGCTCAATCAGACTCGATGACATTAAATCTCACTCCCTACATGAAGGCCAATATGGAGCTTGGATGCGAGCTACTGATTTCAACAGATGGGCAGGCCAACATTCTGCTGGTTCTCAAAGTCCTCCTCACACTGATAGTCCATCATCTCCAGTGAACTCAGAATCTCATGACCCATTAGCCAAATCCTCTGGGCCTGGCAACAACAAAATTCTCTCTATTGAAGGTTCTCCTTCCCAACTCATTAGACAAGACTCTGAAGCTTCAACCTCCCAACCGGTCAAGACCATGTCTAAAATAAACCCTCAGCATCATCTGGGGGTATCTTCTTCTTCAAATATGGTGCCAGAGAATACACAGCCTGAAATACAAGACCTCAGTAAGGAAATGGAAATAGAAGATGTCTTGACAAATGCTGCTATGGAAAAATCCATCCAAATCTCAGTTGCTGGTAAAGCTATTTATCAGCCAAAATTATGGAAAAGATCAGAATCCAGAATGGGGAGGTTGCAAAGACAGGTTATTATTTCTTCTAATCAGGATGTCTCATCCTCTGTAAAAAGGCCAAGATAATCTGAAGAAAACCTAAAGATAGACTCTTCTTCTCCTAACTCTGCTCAGGAGGACAATAAAAAGCAAAAGATTGAATCTGGTAAGGTGGGGGTGGCCAGCCTAGAATGGCACCCAAGTGATCAATGCTAGCTGCGGTGTGGAACTGTAGAGGGCTGGGTGGGCCCTCTACAGTTTCCCAAATCAGAGAGACCATTAAGGCTCATCACCCATCTTTTTTCTTTATTTCAGAAACTAAAAAAAATTCTGCTTTTGTTAATACTATTTGTAAGAGGCTTGGTTGTGAAGACAGAAGGGCTATTGTTAACCCCCAAGGCCTTAGTGGTGGCCTACTCCTTTTCTGGAATTCTAATGTCATTATTCATCAGTTTATATATCAGGACTTTTTTATTGCTGTAGAATTCCAGCTACCTCAATCTGATAAGCAATGGGGGATTTTTGTTTATATGAGTGCCTGCAGGAACAACAGAATTACTCAATGGGAAATCTTGGAATCTCTTAAGCCTACTTGGGGGCCTAAATGGTTTGCAGCAGGCGATTGGAATGACATTTGTGCAAACTCAGAGAAGGTTGGTGGTATTATCAGAGGAAACTCCAGCTTCCAAGGTTTCAACTCTTTTATCAATAAAATGGAGATGGAGGAAATTCCAATGATCGGTTACCAGTATACTTGGTGCAACAATAGGAACTCAGAAGAAGTGGTGGAAGAAAAACTGGACAGAGTTTTTGGCTCTATAGACTGGATGCTTTCTTCCCCAAATGCCAAAGTTCTGAATATGGTCAAAAGCTCCTCTGATCACTCCTTATTATTACTCAACTCAGGAGATCCTAGCTGTAAAACCCCTAAAAGATTCTCATTTGAGAAGAGATGGATTGGCATGGCAGGGTTCACAGATACAGTTCACAAAGCTTGGCAGACCTCAGTGGAAGGTACTCCTTTCTTCAAACTCAAAGAGAAAGTCAAGTTCACAAGGGTGGCATTACTGCAATGGAGTTCATCCTTTCACTCCAAGAATCAGCTTATAATCAAATCCCTTACTCAAAAACTGGAAGAACTAAGAGAAAACAAGACCAATTCAAATTGGGAAGATTGGGAGAACACCAGGAGAGACCTCAATAGAGCTCATTTCTTTGAGGAGAGCTACTGGCAACAAAAATCCAAGATTAAATGGCTGAAGGAAGGTGATGGGAACACCAAATTCTTCCATGCCTATGCTCAGCAAAGAAGGAGAATGAATGCTATATCTAGATTGGTTTCTGCCAGAGGTCAGGAATTTTGTACTCATAAAGAAATGGAAGATCATATCTCTGATTTCTACTCTAACCTTTTTTCATCTGAAGGAACTCTGGGGGGTGATGCAATCATTCATCTCATTCCTAAAACCATCACTGAGGATATGAACCTAACTCTTCTACTCCCTGTTGAGGATGCTGAAATCAAAGACACTCTTTTCAGTTTGGAACCAGAGAAATTCCTGGGGGAAGATGGTATGCATGCTCTTTTTTATCAACATTTCTGGGATTTAATTCAAACTGATTTCACTTCTGCTATCAAGAGTTTCTTTCACTCCAAACAATTGCTACAGTACTGGAATCACACCGTCCTATCTTTGATTCCTAAATGCCCACTTCTTGAATCTCTGAGCCAATTTAGACCCATTGGGCTATGTACTGTAGTTTACAAGGTGCTCTCTAAAATCCTTGCCCAGAGGCTGAAAAACTGTCTTCACTCTTGCATTAGCATTTACCAATCAGCATTCCTCAAAGAAAGACAGTTACTTGACAATGTGATCATTGCACAGGAAGCCTTCCACTATCTCAACAGACTTACCTCAGGCAAACACTGTTTCATGGCAATTAAATTGGATCTCATTAAGGCCTTTGACAGGGTAGAGTGGCTTAGCCTGCAACAGATTATGATTCAAATGGGATTTCACAAGGACTTTGTAGCTCTTATTATGGTCTGTGTTTCTTCTTCTACTCTCTCAGTGAAGGTTAATGGTAGAGTTACTGGATATATTAAGCCAACCAGAGGGATCAGACAGGGGGATCCCATTTCCCCCTATCTATTCATTATCATGGCTGAACTTCTTTCTGCCCTCATTCTTGATGCTGTGAATTCTGGCCTATTGCAGGGCTTAAAACTCTCTAAAAATGGTCCTCTGCTCTCTCACTTACTTTTTGCAGACGACTCTCTTCTTTTCTGCAAGGCTGATGCTCACCAAGCTGGAGTGTTGATGAATATTCTGCATAAATACAAACTCTATACAGGCCAGGCTGTTAATCTTCTTAAATCAGCTGTTTTCTTCAGCAGAAACTCTCCTGCTCACATTAAGTCCAGAGTTTGTTCAGTGATGAATGGTATCTCATGCCACAGTTCCACCAAATACTTAGGTTTACCCCTGGGTATAGGGAAATCTAAGAAAGAAATCTTTTCCTACCTGGTGGAGGCTATCAAAGTGAAACTTTAAGGCTGGAAATCTAAATTACTTTCTCCTGCGGGTAAGGAAGTTCTTCTAAAGTCTGTGATTCAAGCTCTACCTATTTTTCCTATGTCTTGCTTCAGACTTCCCCAGTCAATTTGCAATGAGATTTCTAGTCTTTGTGCTAGATTTTGGTGGAACACAAATGAGGACAGCTCAAAATGCATTTTCTGGAAAAGCTGGAAAAAAATGACCCTCCCTAAGCAGAATGGAGGCATTGGTTTTATTGACATCCAGCTATTCAATGTTGCCTTGATTTGTAAACAACTCTGGAGAATTTCTTCTAATCCTGAGCTTCTTGTCAGCCAAATTCTGAAAGACAGATACTTTCCCAATTCATCCATTCTTCAAGCTGTCAAAACTCACAAAAGCTCTTGGTTATGGAGCTGCTGAGTCGGCTCCATGCCGACCGTCCGGCAAAACTTTCCGACCAATCTGACTTCAACTAACATGTTATGACCTAAAATGAATATTAAGCTGAATTTATCATGAACTCACTGAACTTGGCTTGATGAACCGAACCCTCGGCCGTGGTGCACTCGCTATATGCGATGCCTACGGCCTTCGGTCATCTCTCGGCCGAACTGAAAAAGACATCGACCATTTTAAATTAACTGAACTTAACTTGAATAAACTTGTCGAATCAGACCTGAAAATACACCGAACACATGCTGAACCTGCGAAGGCCGCGGCGAACACCCGAGCGCCGCCGACGGCTATATGCCGTCCTTCGGCCGATCTCACATATCATCCGACAACTACCGAACAACTTAGCATACTTATTAATTTGAAGCAATATCAGGACTAATCACACGGACAGTTATGCTGAATACTGAAAGTAACAAGCCTCGGCCCTTGGCTACCCAAGGCTACGCGCAATAGGTGCGGGGGCGCCGGCTGAGGCCATTTCATCGGCTTTTCTGCATATTTACTCAACAATCTGATCCTATTGAGCATTAATTAAACTAAACTGAACATTTAGGTAATCAGGGTTCGAAAGTTGTCGGAGAGAATCAAACTTTGTTCGGTGTTAAAATCACTTAAACATACATGAACTTAGGTACGGGTTTGCTATGATTTTTCACATAAGACTCGAACGATTAACTCAAAAATGATCTATTCATCATGAATAGAGACTGA
Organism: Striga hermonthica; assembly: GCA_902706635.1. Taxonomy (NCBI): domain Eukaryota; kingdom Viridiplantae; phylum Streptophyta; class Magnoliopsida; order Lamiales; family Orobanchaceae; genus Striga; species Striga hermonthica. The sequence goes on along the minus strand of CACSLK010027752.1, from coordinate 8,726,004 downwards.
GGAGAGCAGTACCTCTTGAAACTCTCGACTGAATTTGGTGAATAAGGCGTGTTCCCTCGATTTGCGCTCGCCGTGCGATAAGTTTGTCTCGCCGTGCGATTGTACTCCTTTAGCCGTGCGATTTTAGTGAAAATTTAAGGAAATTTACTTAACTGTGGAAGCTGATGGAGGAAGAAATAGGAGCTGAATTTTCCTTAGGAAAAAGTGGGCAAAAATCGTCCCCAAACTTGCTTTATATAGCAAAGCCGTGAGAGGAGTTGATGAGGTAGCCAAGGCGTGGCTACCTTCTCCTTGTGCCATTTGCTATAATTTGAGATGATAATATGATGACTAAGCATGCTCTTTTCTTGACAAGTTTCAAATTCTAATTGGTCAATTTCTTTCCCTTAATCCTAAGGAAGCTTTCAGTTTTAGACTTAAACTTGGGCAAGACACCTTAATCTCACGGCATTTATACCAATTAGGGCTAATGATGGTGATTAATTCCAATTAATCACTCAAATGATGTTTAATTGATAAATTAAACATAATACTTAATTACCAAAATTATTTCGGACGTAAACGGTACGCCGAAAATAGATTTCGGTAATCCCGACTGAACTTAATTAATTCCGAAAATAATAAACGATAACGTTACTATATCGGAATTAATTATACTGATAATATCTCGGGATATTACAATCCTCCCTCCTTACAAATTTCCGTCCTCGGAAATTCAAAACATGACTACTATACATGAACTATGTACATAAGATAACAGAATATGTACATCAGAACTGGAAATCTGGAAAACGAGCGCGAATGTCCGACTCTTCCTCCCAGGTAGCTCCGTGGCGATCCCACTGAATGCGCACGAGGGGAATATCTCGCTTCCGGAGCCGACGGACCATATAAAATCTAATCTTAAATAAACATGATACTCTCGGTCAAAAGTCGACGGGAGCTTACCTCTTATAAAGCTCAAGAGGTTAAACGACTCGAACTCCCGTGCTCTCGGCCGTGATGAACTCCGCGTGCGAGTGATGCGTTGCGTG